>SNQJ01S0139796.1:17071-42233 GCA_010110895.2 Picea sitchensis | reverse complement strand
AAATACCGAATGCGTCCCGCTTCTCTTAAGTTCTTCAATACATCAAAACTTGGATATCTCGAATGGTGATTTCCTCTCAATTTAAAGGGGAAATCCCTTCGATACAATCATTACAAAGTATATATGAATCCTACACTAAATCGGATCTTCTTTCTAAATCAGCATAGGATGTCCTATTCTCTAGCAACCGAATGCTAATATAGGAGCTGAACGAGGTAATTGCTGTTACGGCTGGTGTAACAGCTTCTTTTCATCGTTGCCGCTGCTGTTCAACATCGTAATTCACGGGTTGTTTCAGCCACGTGAATTGCGCTCTTGACTGTGTCGGCCTTGACTGCTAACGGTTCATGTTTCAGCATCGTGGCGGTCTCCTCTGTGTTTCAGCATCTGTAATTCTGAACTGAGTGACAGCTTCGTGTTTCAGCATCTGCATCCTCGAGCTATGTAGCTGTTCCGTGTTTCGGCATATGCGACCTTTGACTGTGTGGCAGCTCCGTGTTTCAGCATCAGTTCAACAGTGACTCTGGATAGTTTTGTGTTTCAGCACAGGCCTCAGATGCTAATCTGCAGTTATGGGCACTTATGCACTTCTAATCAATGGTTAAGTACAAAAGTAATGTAAAATATTATGCAAAACAGATTAAGCATATAGTAAATGAGAAAGGACGTTGTATACCTTGGAATGATTAGATGGAATGATATTATGAGTCTAAATACAGGTGATCAAGGGTATAATAATGGCAAAAAGAGTGGGCAAAAAGGTACAATATGTGGTCCTAACAATGGGGAGGTGTGATCAGGGGATCAAATTTTGCTCAATTTTCAAAGTTCTCAAAATGCGACGAAAACAGTTCCATTGCGTCCGTCTCGTCTTCCTGATTTCGACGGTATATTTAATTTCTCAAACGAAGTCTGTATGGAGAAGATATCGCGATTTGTCCGCCAAGCCAAACAGGCAAAAATTTTGGATGCTGACTGTACCTGTCCGTACGGTGACATGGAAGGTGGGTGACATGGTGTGTTTTCATTGGTTGATGTTGGTGAATATCATGTTGACATGTGTCCATTATAGGTGAATAGTATGAGGACACGTGGCCCAACCCGAGGGTGCCACGTGTCTCTCATTCTTTGCTTATTATTTCATATGTAAAAATTGTATTGGGAGTCCACGGGATTCGACCCCTGGACCTCCCATAACACAAACACTACAAAGTCTCCGCTAACCATTATGCCGCCGCATGAACCTTGTTAACAATATGGTTTTGCTATTATTTAACATTGATATATGTTGGATGCAAAGGGGGGTCGGGCCGGGGCTTTGCCCCGACCCGAGGACACATTGTAAAGCATATGACCATATATATATATTGGCGTGTGCATTGCATTTAATTGCAATGTATTGCAATGCATACATATTAAAGTTTGCATATTATATTAAACATACGCGCGGGGATTTGAACCTTAACCAAAGTTTAAATATGCGTGTGGTTTGACCGGTGGGTTGAAGGCGCGGGAGTTACATGGTTATACAATGGATTAACCACCCTTTTCACCCAACGCATGGTCACATGGCCATATGCCCAAGTGCCGAGGCGGTTAGGGGCTGGAGGCACCTTAACCATCCTACGGTTTGCACCGTTGGCACGATTGCGCCCGGTGCTGGGTTTTTACACTTTAAAGAGTGTGTGAGCCAGGTTCACTCAAGGGGGAGTGCGAATTGTAGAACCAGAGACAGCAAGCTTGGAGAAGGAGACTTCCAGGAGGCCTATCTTTCTCATTTTTCGACCGTTTCAGGTGCCAAAAGAGCCCAGACAGGGGTTTTGGGACGCTGGGAAGCCATTGGAGCAGTCGGTTTGTCAGTTTGAGCATTGTAAGACATATTTTTGAGAACTTTTTGAGAAATTAATAATAATGATCCATTGGAAGCTGGACCAGGAGATGTAGCCCATGAGAGGGGTGAACTCCTTTATCAATTGTTGTGCACATGTGTTTATGTTCAATATTTATGTTGTTGTCTATGTGTATTTTGCATAAGTAATCCTTAATTTATGTGTTACAAATTGATCTTGTTGCTTTAAACACATAACATTTCACTTGCAATAATTATTCAAGTTTTTTTCAAGTCTTCTTCAATTTTAGATCACGCATGTACATTCGGGTAGAGTACAAATTGCATGCGTGTACATGCGACTGTCATCATTACAGCCCATGTGGACCCCCTTATTGAATGAAAAAAATTAAAAAAAAAACAAGGGTTAACCCTGCTGAACTTGGTGTTTTGCAGGATGTATGTTCACTGGAGGGAAAGAGAGCATGAGGAGGTTAGTGAGTTGGTTGGGGAAGACCCCAATGTTGTGGCTTCCATAATGCAATGTGGGTTTCTCAAGTTCTTCTTATGTCATTTTATGCGGGCACAACCTAGGATACTGAAGGCCTTGGTTGATTATTAGCATCCTGATGCAAGGGCATTTATGTTAGAGGGGCAGTCACTGGTTCCTCCGACAGAGGACATATATTTTTTGACTGGCCTCTCCAGGAGACGGGAAACAATCAACTTCTGGACATTTTCTTCGGGGCCACATAACATATCGGAATTGATAGGACTTTATTGTGAGGCTGGTACAGACCTATCGAGCTCACATGTGCCCATAAGCAAGATCACTAACTTATCGCTGCAGGTGATTGTGTTGCTTAGTGGTTGGATGACTAGTTCTGTGGCTCTACATCAGGCATCCCGTGCATAGATGAACTGTGCATTCAAGTGCTTAAATGCACAAATATTTGACTAGAGTACTACATCGATAGATTGTATGAAGAGGCAGCTTACAGATTGTCAGTCGTGGACGTAGAGGAAATTCGGGTTCAGGACCATTCTATGCTCTTTCTTCTTTAAAAGAGTTCTGTGCTTTAGTCCACGAGTAGTGGTACGAGGACATCAGGTCTCTCTTCCTACAGTTTGTAGATGGACAGTGTTATTGCCACGACAGGGTGGTGGAAGGACCAATGAGTCCTTTGACGATGATTTCTTCGCTTGGTTGTCGCGACAGATCCCAGTCATAGAGGATTACCCTTATGCTGGGATTGATTTCTCGATAGATCCTAAGATACCAATACCTCATGGTGAGGAGCGAGGAGAGATGGGTAAGTTTAAATCATTGTTTTGTTGTTGTGTTTTTTTGTGAAACATATGTAATTCTTGTGTTGTTTTTTTTTATATATCATTTTTTTTATACCAGAGTATTTGATGGATATGTGTCTGTTGTGTGTAGATGTGGGACCAGTGAGACCTGTAGACTATGCGAGGAACAAGATTCATCCTCGTCCAGGGGCCACACATGCTACTACAGGGGGACCAACAGCAGGAGGAGAGATTCCAACCGGGGAGGCTGAGAGGGTGTTAAGACGAGTCGAGTGAAACTTTACCTTGCTCACCCGCACAGTCCCTATGGCAGAGATTGAGGATCTGCCACCATCTATGAAGCCTCATGTAGTGGGGGCACCACAGATGCGGGTTCAATTATTTCGACATTTGGAAAACGTTGTTGATCAGTACAACAGGGCCCACAGGCCATGACCTTAGTTAGTCTAGACTTTTCACATGCCGAGAGAACTACTTGTATATATTTTTTGAGGGCATAAGCCTCATGACTCGTTACTGGTCATACTTTTGAGGCGCTTGCATCCACCTATGTACTGTAGTGATTATGACATTATACATGGATTTTTATGTCTTTTTGTGTCTTATGGATCATATTTTCCTTTAAAAATGTATTTACATGTTTATGTGTATGTCCTTTCATATGTGTGCGAGATGCCAATCTAAAATTTGATTAGCTAGAGTATCTGTAATTTGGTTTAATCTCCTAGGAACATGAAAATATGTAATATAATCAAAGCTTCGTTCTAAGAGACATACCCTAAGGAATCGTCAATGTAAAGTCGGATCATGAACACGGTAGACTCTATTTAACTGAGACACAACCAGCTGAGCGTCTAGATAGACCCAGAGATGAGAGATACCAAATGACAGGGCATCACGAAGAAACTCAATAACTGCACTATACTCGACGACATTGTTTGTGGTGTCACCTAAGCATATACCTCCAAAAGATAATAACTGGCCTCAAGGTGTAAAAATTACCCAAGATAAGGAGGCAAGCCTCCGAGTGTGCCGGATAGCACCATCTGCGTACCCAATGAATACCTCGGATTCACTTGACATCTGCCATAATGACGAAAGACAACATAAAAAATGACACGTCCATAATACTAAAAGAAACTAGAAAGTAATAGTACAAAGACTATACATATGTTACAAACAATTACCCATGGTGACCTACCTATGAGTTATACTTCTTGAGGTAGAGCCCATTTCTAGACTCTGCCAAAGAATTTCCCTCAAAGTCAACTAGACGATAAGCCCCCTTTTTTAGAACCTCTTTTATGACGAAAGTTCTGAATCACATGGGTTTGAATTTTCCTGCCCCTAGGGGATCCTTCTCTTGGTCATAGACCAGGACAAGGTCGCCTTCAGATAAAATCTGAGGATGAATGGACCGATCATACTGAGACTTGAATTTATGTTTGTGAGCCTCATTGGCCAAGGTCGCATCACGATGCTGCTCATTGAGCTGCTCAAGGTATAATAACTGCTCTTCAAGTGGAGAAGTGTCTGGCAATAATTGTATTGCCAACTTTAGGGATGGGATCTGACATTCGATAAGAAAGACTGCTTCCAACCCATAAATGAGTTGAAAAGGTGAGAAATTGGTTGTAGTCTTAACAAACGTTCGGTAAGTTGATAATGCCGAGTATAACATCAAATTCCAATTTGACTTGGCTGAGTTGATCGTTCGCTATAGGATTGTCTTAAGAGATTTATTTACAGCTTCCACCTGACCATTTCCTTGGGGGTAGTAGGGTGACAAATTTTCTTGTCGTAACCCAAGTTTTGAAGTTCACTCGGTTATCATCTGGTTCTGAAAGTGACTTCTATGGTCAGTGACAATCCCCCTCGGGACGCCGAACTTTGCTATTATCTGGTTGAATAAAAGGAGAGACGCAGTCTCTCCACCATCTTTAAACATTGGTATAGCCTCGACCCACTTTGTGAAGTAGTCTATGGATATGATGATATAACTGTGCCCCCTTGCTGAAGGAGGTTTGCATGTAGTGTAATCAATCCCCCACTTGGTGAAGGGACCAACTATGATGACAGGAAACATGGGAGTAGGATGTGCCCTCATTTTCCGAGAGAAAATCTGACAAGGGTGGCATGTAACACACCCACTACGGAATTTAAAAATTTTCGGCCTTTTCTTCTTTTCTCCAAGGGATAGAATTTCCTCGAGTCCTTACGGGGCCTGATACAGATCCTGTCATCCCTTATCCGCACTCATCTGATCGGCGGTTATGGCCATATGCCTTATCGGAGGGTACTCATCGACTTTTGCGATACGGGAAATCGCGATATAGGTATTCCCTTGTTCATTTCGGGGTTTCATCCATCGGAATTTCGCAGCTAGTGAATTACGAGGAAAACTGACCCTTGAGAGTCCTGGGCACTGGAAAGCTGAAATACCAAAACCATGTGTGTGAATCCATTTCGGGACTTCGCCTATCGGGATTTCGGAAGTTGGGAGTTCAGGGGATGCGATGACAAAAGGTCTCACATCAGGGTCTTCCGAGAGCCGAACTCCAAATTACTAACTCTAAACATACTTCCTTGTTTCAAGATTTCTGCCATCGGCAATTCGGGATATGTGACGATAGGAGGTCTTGCACTTAGGTTTCCCGGGAGCCGAAACTCCAAAACCTTAACATACGTATAGTTGTATATATGTGTCTCTCAATCCATTCTGGGAATTTGCAGACCAGGTTTTTGGGACTAGTGAGCATAAGAAAACTTACCGTCAGGTATCCCAGGTGTCAAAACACCGACACACCAAATATTGTCCATGTTAAACCATTTCAGGACTTCATAAGTCAGGAGTTTGGGAGATGCGAGTACAAGGGAATACGCCCTTGAGCATTTCGATTTCCGAAGTGCTGAAGTCTCGTAACCTATCCGCGTATTGTTATTTCGGGACTTCACCCATCGGGATTTTGGGACTGACGTGTACAAAAAGACTGACCCTTGGGTTTCTTAGTTTCCAAAACACCAGAACACCAAGGCTTACCCACGCTAGACCTTTTCTAGATCTCGTACTTTGGGATTTCGTGAAGGGTAATGACAAGAAGTCTCACTCATAGGTTTTCCAGGGGGTCGGAACACCGAAAACTCATAGCTACTCCATCCTATTATCATTTTGGTATTTCACAAATAAGAGATTTGGGATTTGCGAGTATGAAGGGACTCTCACTTCGGTATCTCGGGTACCGAAATGTCAAACTATCCTATCTATTCCATTCCTTAAACTATTTCAGGATTTCGTTTATCGGGGTTTCACGACTCGCGATGATCAAGGTTCTTCCCCTTTGTCTTCCCAGGTACCGAAACACTGAAACACTTACCGCCAACCACGTGTCCCTATAAATGGATGGTCCAGATACTCCCCCGGACCTTGGGGATCTATGGTCCTGATTTCTTCGCTACTTACAAAGATAAAAGGAAAGGGGTTGACGCATTTATAACCTCATTTCTTCCTCCAATATAATGGTCGTGACTGACCTCAGATCTTCCGACAGGATCTCTACCGTCAATCGATACTTATCCCCATGCTGCCATTTTGGGATTTTGTAAATTGGGGTTTTGGGACTTGCAAGTACGAGAGGACTCGTGTTGGGATACCTTGGGTGCCGAAATGCCAAAATATCAGGATTTTAAGAGGACCATTCTTCCTCGTGCAGGATTACTAAGACTTGCACCATCAAATCCTCTTTCAGGTTCTTGGTAAGCTTTCCAAGAAGGGTGTTTCTATGGGGATATCTATCCAGGGCATTCCTGGAGATGAATGAGGGCATATATTTCCCGAGAACAGACTTGAAGTCTAAATTATTTCAATATACGTGTATATAAATCTATCTATAAGCATAAGCCATACCTGTGAGAAGTAGGCAAACCATTCCATATAATCCTCAATGTTCTCGTCTTATAACTGTTTGATTTTGAAAATATCATTACGAGAATCCTTGGACTTGCAGTAATCTTGGTACTTCTTAAGAAATATATCTTTCATGGATTCCCAAGACCTAATACTGGATTCTCCCAACCCCGTGAACCATCTTAGTGCAGAGTCCTTGAGGGTGATAGGAAAGAGTTTTAGTTTCTGGGCATCTTGTAAGTAGTTGTATCTCCTACACAAGATGTCGAACTCAAATAGGAAGGTATCCAGGTCTTCACTACTTTTACCGTAAAAGGTGGGCAGTTCTGAGAGGGGAATATTTTTCATATTGACATTCTATGTGGTGTCCAAAATTGGAAACCCGAAGGTAGTTTTGGTTTGGTTTCCAGATTCTTCTCCCTCCTCTTGTCTTACATTGTTATGATCCTCCTGATCATCCATACTAGTTTGGTTTCCAAAGAGAGAGTACTTAAATGGTTTTATCCTTGAAGAGAACAAAGTATCCCAAGGTTCTTTTCTAATAAAGGTATCCCTTTGATGGGAAGGTATTCCTACTGCTTGGATGTATGGGACTCTACTTGATCCAGTCTATATTATTGGTGCCAAAGTTTCTGTCTCAATTTGGGAAACAATTATATTCGCTGAAATACCAAACAAAGTATTCACCTGTTCAGAGTCTATGATGTCTACAAAGTTAGGGTCTCCTGATGGTGGTAAGAAAACAAAGGTTGTGTTGGTTGGTTCTATGGAAGGATTGAGTGGTATTTCCTCCTGTCCCACTATTAGTAATGCTTCAATTTCTTGTTCTATAGTGCTCCTTGTTTTAGTCTCTTCGGAGACTTATTTAGCTCTTTGGGTTGAGATAGCTCCTACTTTTCGATATCGGTCTGTGGATTTTATGAGTCGAATTTTCCTTCCCTCAAAAAGGTTGGAAGGAACCTTGGTTGAAAGGTCTGATTTGGATTTAATGTATCTACCCTTTGGGTCCCTAGGTCTGTTCATGAAAGTAAGCAACAAAAATAAAAAACTACCATTGGGTTTGAGGAAACCTGCTATAATAGATGCATAGGTTCTTACCTCTCATCTTAAAGTTCCCCCACCACCAAACTAATGCTAAGGTTCAGAAATGATATATCTCCTAACTATTTCCTACCTTAAGACAACTCCCCGACAATGATGCCAAAAATGATGGGTGTTCTATATGCACTAAATCCCTCAATTAAATTGTCAAACCAGGGTAAGTAAACTTAGAGTTGTAGCACTATATGTGCCAAGGCAGAAAAGTTAGATGAAATATAATCTAACTAAGGAGATGGTCTATATAAGGGATAATCTACTCAAGCAAAGACTATCAATGAGCAAACCCTATCAAGGAACTTAAAGTATTTACCCTAAGCAACTTTTAAACAATGGATTGATCGATTGTCCTAAAGAAGAAAATGAAAAACCTGCTTTGAACAAGTTAACCTATTTAATCTAATGAGAAAAAAGGAAGCCATCTATTTAATCTATTCAACTTAATGAGCAATGGCAATAACAAATTAATCTAACCAATCTATTCAAATTAATGAGCAGCAACAAGTAAACAAGCAAACAACTAACCTATTCAAACTTATTCAACAATTAAACTAATCAAAACTATTAAGTAAGTGAACTCTATTCTTAAGATAAAACTCATAATTACTTCTAATCTGCAAAGGGAAATCTTAACCTATTTAACGAAAAGCATCATGAAAATATTCAAAGATTTAATCAACAACTATTCTTAAGCCACAATAACAAGAAACTTCAAATATGATGATTATGTCTTCGGTGTCTTATGACATCACGATGACATCTAAGGATTAGTGATAACTCAAGAGGAATAATTCCAATATTAACTTCTATGGAGAAATGAAAAGTATGAATCAAACAATCTAATGAGAGCTTAACCATCATAGAAGAAATATCAACTATCCTAAAAATCCATGTGATCTCTCAATTTATGCATTAATCATCAATAATAAGAAAACACTATTCTACTTAATTCAAATGCATTTTTATGCTAACTTAAGCAAATTCATACAATTAGAAACTCATAACTAAAACTTAACTCAAACTCAAACTTCTATTTAGAATTGCAATTTAAATCTAGAATGGAAATTTCATAAAATAAACTAAGCTAATCTTATTATTAAGAATTCAAATTGCAAGTTAAAATGCTTATAAAAACATAATTTAAATTCTACTTCTACCTCAACATACTACAACAAAATTAATAAGCAAACTAGATAAGCAAACTGAGAATTAAAATCAAAACTAGCAACTATTCATCCATTGAAACTTTGCCAAAGAAACTCTGTACTCTGTGGTAAATTAATACTCTCTTTTAGCTATTCTATTTTAACTTGCAGAAATTCAAATTAGCATTTAACACACAAAAAAGATAGTATCTTTCAAGCTATTTACTAATGATTAAAAGACACAACATAATAACAACTACCTCCTACAAGAAACCTGCAAAAAGGAAATTCAACAATTAAATGATGAACATCAAACACACATCATGTAAAATGATAAAAACACATATAATAGAAAATGAAGGAAATGATGATTGCACAACTGAAATATACAATCTATTTATCTAACTATTCACCTAAACCACTGGTGGGCCCCCCAGCAGGTCGCGACTACTCCTCAACAACAAATTGTGAGCCAAATCACACGGTTCTGGTCATTAAATATAAAATGTAGTCTAGCATAAGTTTGTGGAAATGTCTGAGTTTACACAACAAAATGATTCTAATAATTCTTGACACTTTGTCTGACCACTACTATGGTATTTATGATAGTTACAATTAGAGAGGTCGACCACTGGAAGGGTCGACCTCTTCTAAAAATGGTGAATTCCATTAAATATGCTATAACTTCCTTTGGCTTCTAGAAACTGAATGAGCCACTCAACACTTAGAATAACAACTTAATATGAGATGTCAAGGGATCAGTAGTTGAAGGCCATGAGGGTGAACAAAACCCATGTCGCCGATTCACCCAACACATGCCACCGATATAACAACTGCCAACTCACCCACATTTTTATTGTTGGATGGAATGTCGGAAGCAGTGTCGGATGAAGTTCCAGATGCAGTGCCAAATGGAGTACCGGACAAGCTACTGGATGGAAACACGCCTTGCAAATTTTCCCTATGACACATAGATCACACATTAGCTTCTCATAATCATTAAATCAAACTGAATTAAACTTAAAACCATCAAAAAAAATCAATTGCACATACCTGGTATAAAGCTATGAAGATTTGATATAAAATCCTTCAAAACTTCTTCAAAATAGTTAAATACACATATAGTACCGATCAAAAAGGATTTAATCAACATTATTAATTAACCAAATCATGAGCCCAACAATTACTTCTAGTAAGAAATATGTTTTTTTTTTAAGAGAAAATCAGTATGATGATGAGTCAATGAGAGTGAAGAAATCCCTGGAGGGGTGTACTAAAGAGTAGAAACATGAGTTGGAGGAGTTGCTACATGAATACAGAGGAGTGTTCAAGAGCCTAAAGAGATACCGCCCAAGATGGATGTGGAACAAAAAATACAGTTATTGTCACACTCCCCATTGCCGAATATTGGGTTGTATAAATAGTTTTTTCTAGAAGTGAATGAAGTGAAGAAGAAGTTGCAACAATTGCTGGAGAAAGGTGTCATTCAACAAAGTACCTCACCTTGTAGATCACCCATCATAATTGTGCCTAATAAGGATGAGACTTGGACAACATGTATCGATTATAGGGAAATGAAAAATATTACACTGAAGAATCGGTACCCTCTGCCAATAATCGATTATTTGTTGGGCTAGCTACAACATGCCAAGTACTTCACTAAGTTGGATTTGAAATTAGCATATCACTGTGTACAATTCAAAGAAGAAGATGCCTGGAATACTTCCTTCAAGACAAGGCAAGGTTTGTATGATTGGTTGGTTATTCCATTCGTTTTATGCAATGCACCGACTACATTTATGAGACTAATGAATGATGTTTTACGCCCTTATCTAGATTCATTTGTTATTATTTATTTGGATGATATAATAGTTTATAACACTACATGGGAGGAGCACATATCACATCTTATGTAGGTGTTAGAGACTCTGAAAGAGTACCAACTATTGACCAATCTCAAGAGATGCGAGTTTTCTCAACAATCTTTGATGTATTTGGGGTATGTGATTGGTGGAGGGGAGATCAAAATAAATCTTGCAAAAGTGGAGGCCATCATGAAATGGATAGCTCCTACAAATGTCACTGAATTTAGGAGTTTTATTGGGGCAACACAATTCTTGCGAAAGTTCATAGTTTCATTTTCAGCAGTAGTTACACCACTCCATTCCATAATAGCCAATGGTAAGAGTTTCCAGTCAGGGAAGAATCAGTAGAAGGCCTTTGATGAGCTGAAAAAGAAAGACCAGTCAAGCACCAATGCTCACACTACCAAACTTTCTGAAACCATTCGAAGTGGAGACAAATGCAAGTGGGTATGCCACGAAAGTAGTACTGATATAGGGATGAAGGCTCGTCTCCTATAATTCTAAAGTATTTCATGGGGTGGTTCTCAACTACCCTACCTATGACAAGGAGCTCTATGCCTTGGTACAAGCTCTCAAAAAGTGGAAGCACTATCTAATGAGAAAGGATACCATCATCCACATAGATCACCACCCACTATAGTATTTTGCAGGCCCAGAGTAAGCTACATGAAACCAGGCATTTCAAGTGGATGGGGTTTTTACAACAATTTCATCTAGTCATCAAGTATAAGAAGGGTAGAACAAATAAGTTAGAAGACATGCTTTCACAACCACCCACATCCAACATTACATATTTGGAAACTCTTTTGCACATGGATCCTTTTACCCATGATGCATACAAAGAGGCATACACAAAAGATGATGACTTCAAGGAGATGTTTCAACAACTACAATGCCAAATTCATATAGAAGAAGGTGATGGAAAGGACGACTATCATTTCCAGAATGGTTTACTCTACAAGATTGACAAGCTCTATGTTCCTAAAGGTGAATGATTGCAACTTATCAGAAAGGCTCACACCTCCAAGGTTGCAAGACATTTTGGTGTTGGGAAGACAATTACCAACTTATAGAGGTATGTGTATTGGCCTAATATGCAAGAAGACGTATCATGATATATTAAAGGATGTATACTTTGTTGTTCCCACAAACCCATCAATAAGAAGTAAGGTATATACCATCCCTTACCTGTACCCACTCGACCCTGGGAAAGAATTTCCATGGATTTTGTGGGAGGCTTACCAACCACCCAAAAGGGACATGACTATTTATTTGTGGTAGTTGACAGGTTCAATAAAATGTGCATTCTCATGCCTTGTAAAAATACCATCAAGGGACATGAAGTGACAAACTTGTTCTTTGAACAAGTCTGGGTGCACTTTGGGATACCAAGGAGCATCATCTCAGACATGGATACTAGATTTCTTAGTGAATTTTGGACTACATTATGGGAAAAAATTGACACTAAGTTGAAGAGGTCTACAACATTCCATCCATAGATAGATGGGAACATAAAGGTAGTCAAGAGGACTCTGGTGCAACCTTTGATGGGTTACAATCAGAAGCATCCAAAGAGTTTGGATGAAAATTTGATCTATATACAACACTCTTATAACACTCATATGATAAGTACAAGGATAGACATAACCAACATACAATAGAGAGAACATTTATATTTAGAGACAGAGTATGGTTACAACTAAATAAGGAAAGGCTACAAGGTCCTGGTAAGAAGATCAAGGCTTTACGGTATGGTCCTTTCGAGGTATTGGAAAAGTTGGGAGATAATACTTACATACTCAGTCTACCCTCATACATTCACATTTACTCAGTAGTGAATGTGGAAAATCTTAAACTCTATGAGCCTTCCATGTTGGATCAGAAGGAGGAGAAAGTCCTACCTTCCATAGAGGACCTAGCACTAGATTCTTAGATAGAATTGGTAGAGGACATTGTTTTACAAAAGCGGTCCAGAACTACAAGAAAATGGAAACATGACCTTTGGTAGATTGGATTGAAAGGACAACTTCCAGGCAAAGCAAAGTGGTACTCCAAGGATAATCTAGAGGACAAATTTTCTCACCTCATTCAAAAATATTTTGGGGACCAAAAGCCTCCCTAAATGGGGAGGTATGATTTGGATTGGATCATTATATTGTTTTCCATATATATCGATCCTTTCATAGTAAAAAAATTGGAGGATTCAACTTGCAGGGCCATTTTAATTGCAGGTCCCAGTTTGGAAAATTGGGGTTTGGAACCTTCCAAAGCCATTTTGAGGCATTAAACGATGTTTTTTGGGGTTTTGGTGTCTAAAAATAATGCACATCTTGATTACTCTATTCTACACATCAACATCTTTCAAATGGTGAAAAAAATTGTGTCAATCAGAGGTTAGGTATGAAATATTTATGCCTCCCACAAGTTGACCTACCATGTTGACCACCATGGTATGAGAGGTGCCACATCAACCCTTGTTACTCACTTATATGGGGCTAGCCATATGTAATTTCAAGAAGATTCTAGAGGTCAAAAACCCTATCTGAGTGGGGATGGTTGAGGAAGTAAAAAAACTACACCTAGATGGCTATTGGACTTGTTGACGAGTCCAAATTCACCTGGCAGTAGAGGTGTCCCCTAACTAGCTGTTGTGGGGTATTCTACCCCTCACCAGGACTAATAAGCTAGGGCTCTAAACTTATCACGTAGATCATGACCCTTAAGAATTAACTTTTAACCTTCTACCCAAAATCTCAACCTTTTCTCGGAGCCAAACGCGGGAAGAATGAACTAACCTTTTATCTACGGTTGAAGTAGATCCTCCATTGAGTTGTTATCTCCTTGTTGTTGATGCTCCTTCCACAAAGCTTCCTACAATCAAGACAAACTATGCATGCATCTCTTGCGATACAATACTATGCATATATGCTACTGATCTACTAGGGGGTTAGAGATAAAACATAAATCAAATAACATAGATGAGACTCATGTATTCGGGACGGGAAAAGTATCTTTTTCATTAATCTCAATATGAATCAACTTACAATGATTTTTGAGATCGGCCACCATTCCTCGATCCTGATCCTGGGCTCCTCCTCTTCTTTTGTCCTCCAACGGCTGCTGCTTGAATTTCTCCTAAAGCTTGAGGCAAGGCTAAAGGGTTGGGACAAAACTGACTTGGCAATTCGGTAGAGTTTCTTTGCTATGAATTCTCCCCCCTCTGAATAGTACCCCTACCCCTCCTTTTATAGGCTAGAAGGAGCTAGGGTTTTAGGCGAACTCTCGGCCATGCATGGCTGGGAGTTCCAGTTAACTGACAAAAATCTCTTCGTCCTGGCGGAAACTTTCCTGATTTTTTGCTTTGTTAGGTAAACGCGGGCTGTAGTGGGCCAGCCAGCATTCACACGCGTGCTACAGAAGGCTTGCCAGCGTCCCAACGTGCCCAGTGTTAGGTTAGGGCGCGGGTTACTTGATTTAGGAGGTTTTTCAAGGTTTTATTCAGCATGCCTTTGGCTAGGAAGAGGTATGAGTTGGCCTGATGCCAGGTAAACCTGTGTGGTGCATTTTAGGGTTATAACACTAACTCTACCAATAGATTCACCCAGATAGTTAAAATGAAGAAATAAATTCAGATAACACATGCACATGAATATATAACTAGAATAGTCTAAGTCACTATATCACATACATTAGCAACTCATTTTCTCATGACATGTAATATAAGAAAGAATGACAAAAATGCAAGGAGACATATATTGCATCAGAATAGTCCATAAATACATGTTATTACAACCCATGTGAACAACAGACATTATTCTTGAAATAGTTTGTAGCAAAACAACAACATATTCAAGTCCTTCTCTTAGTCAAAAGTTGGCCTTGAGGGCTTCTTCATATTAGCAGTTTCAACAATAGTACATCAAAACTCTTAGCAAAACTCTCCAATTTTAGTTGACATTGTATCCCCGAAGTAGTTCATAGGTGTACAATGTTTGAAGAGCCAAAAGCCCATTCTTTGGGGTCCATTATAGTATTTATTGAGGTTCAATAAGACCTTTGGCCTTTCTTCTCTCTCGGTGACCTTTCATCTTCTAGTGTTTGTCCTCATCCTCTTTGTGATGATGAGCAACAAGGACAAAAATCACATTTCAAATTTATCTCCTAGCTCTAGTGGGTCATCATGGATTTTGGCCATATGTGTCTTGCACATCATGAAGACTGGTTTTGGGTATGGGATCATCTTTGTCACCCTAAGTTTGAAAATTGATCGTCATGGACTTTCTAGATCCCTGCTTCATACATTTTCCTGATATTTTCTTTGTTTCTCCTCCATCACTACTACATCTTTTGTTGTTTCTCCTTGATCATCTTTAGTTGTAGATTTCATCCTGAGAATGTTGAGCATGATCCTCCTTCGCTTGGTACCTGAAAACATTCAACATACAATAAATGAGATTAAATCTAAATAAACTATCAATAATAATCATTTGAATTCAAATAAATGAGGCATTAACTATTTGAAATATCAATTAAACTTCCCTCGATTCAATTCATGGTTGTTTTTCTCATAATTGAGGCGCTGCTTTCTTTGGAGATGCCAAAAAGGTACCATATATTCATATTGAAATATGAGGGAAATAATTTATTAATTTATAAAAACCTACAACAATAAATTTGTAGGTCTTGGAAATACCTTTCCAACGGTATACATAATGAACAAAACGAACACCCGAGTCAAGAATTATGACCATTTTACAAAATCTAGTTTTTTAAGTATCAGAGGAGTTAATACTAACTCCTCCAACCTATTCGGAGGAGTTAGTACTAACTCCTCCAAATTTATATCAGAGAAGTTGACGGCAAATCCTCCTATGCACATCAAAGGAGTTTATGGGAACTCCTCCGATTTGCGTCAGAGGCCAAGTCCTTAACTTTGGTGGGTGAAAGATGAAAGCTAAGTTATGAAACATCAAATGATAGTGTTGACACACACTAATCTACACTCTCTGGGAAAGTTGTTACAAATTATTTTCGTCATCCCTATGACCGTTAATGATGTAAACCTATCTTTTTTCTTCAGAAGGATCAGTGGCTCGAATTCCTAAGGAAAGAAGGGAGAAGAACTTTGCGTGAGAGATGAAATCATATTTTCCATTGTAAAAACCCTATTAAGGAGGATCATTGCACCCTTTCTAGTTCTAGGGGTGTGGCGATCTCGGATCATCGCATTTTGTACTATACTTAGCCTACGATGTCATCGCACTCTGCTCAGTTATAAGGGTGCGATGATTTTCATACGTGGAAAAAATGAGCATCTTCTCGATGATTCTAGAAGGACAAGCTTCTATGGTGAGGTGGCCTTTGATTGGTTTGGATCTTACTCACTTTTCTGATTTAGTGGGATCATCCTAACCTCCTCACCTTATACTATTCAACTTATAAAACAAGAGGAGCTCTCACGGAGAAAGTTATCTTGATTGAGATTGGATTGAGATTGGAAATTTGGCTTGAGATTGTTAGCTTCATTAGAGTGGTTTTGAGCTTTGCTTTGTCAAGATAGATTGTGAGTGACTTTCAGATCTATAGTCTTAGAATTCTTGGAGAAAAAGTGTGTGGGAAATGAGGGACAGTTGGAAGAGAACTTATGACATCAAGGATTTGGTTGTAATCTCTCTTTCTATTATTTAATACAGATGCCCTTTTCTTTCTTATATGAATCTTATTTGTCCATATTGTATGATTCCTTGATCACATACATAGTTTCATATCAAATATTTCTTGTATTATTCTTGTCTTCGCTGGCTTGGATTTATTTGTAGATATTTCTCCATAAGCCTCGTGACGGAGCTTGGATTGAATTGGTGAAGTTGCATCTTTGATAGTTAAAAGGTATTTTCTAAATCCATTTCTCATTTGATAATTGAAATCTAAGGAAAGAGTAGTGCAGTGTCTTGTTTTGTTCTAGTTTCTGGTGGGATCTAGGGAGATCTGTTTGTGTCCGCACTTACTGATTCGTCCGATAACAAAATTAGCGACCATACTGGGGAACAATTGTTTTCTATTTTGTCTTTCTTTCTTTCTTTGATTTCTTGGGTTTTGTTTTCTGAGTCACTGGGATATCCATATGAACTCTTTGACTATTTAAATTCTCTGGAAAAACTTTCTTGCTTTTCATTTTTTCCATTTTTCCTTTGATCGTTGCACCCTAATTTGAGAGACAGTGAGACAATATAGGATCAATGCACCCTACCTTTTGACACAGTGTGATGTCATCACATTGTATTTGTTCTCTAGTGTACGCCGATCAAGGATCATCGCGCTATGTTAGCCTGCAACCTGTGATGATTGTGGAAAAAAATGATTTTTGATGGTTTTTCTTGTCGAGATCTTAGATATGGTTTTGGGGTGAATTTTTGGGTTTGATTATGATATGTTCACAACCTTATTGACAACTTTGAATCTTCTTTTATCCATTCTTTTCTTTGTTTTAGATTGTTTTCTTTTGAAATATTTAATCTCTTACTTTGAGTGTCTTTTAGTTACAACACATTGTTTTTTTCTTTAGAATTGTTTAGTGAAAGAACACTTATTTTTCTGAATAATTCGTGTTAAAAGAGAAAATTGGTATGGGTTGCTTTGTTTTATATATATTTTCTATTGCTTTTAGCTATCTTTGGAACACAAATTTTAATTTATTTCTTTGCATTAGATTGGGAGCATCTTTGCATTTGAACTAGATGATGTTTTGACTGACTCTAAACAATGCAAAGAAATGATAATGAAAATATTTCATTTCGATGAAAGCTATATTATGAGAAGGAGAAAACGTTTATCATTCACAGATGCACAATGTCCCAAAATTTAATTAAATTCATCAATATCAAGAACGTTTAAGAAATGAGCTAAAGAGACTGTACACCAGATACACTTTTAACTGGAGAAAGATTTTGTCTCATAACCTAGCTCAAGAGGTTTCAATTTACAAAGTTGCAAGATCTAAAGGTCAACCAGTGGCCTTTTACATGTCAGTGTACATTATGGATACAGTCTTCTTTGTGACTCCTTTTCCCTTGATGAATTGGAGTTGGAACATAACCTGCCCTGAACCAATTCATGAGTATCACTCTATGTTGTGGGAAGAAAATGCTAAGAATGCATTTTACAAAATTTGTCATTTCATAGTAATTCCAATGCATAAAATGTTTTATGGTTGTGAACCCCCTCGCATTTCTGAGCTAGTCTCAAAAAATCTCAAAGCAATAGCCGACTGGTTTGTTGATGAAAAATTCTCTTATATTAGGGTTTATGGGTGTTCAATTCCCCCTCACGCATTTCGGAAATTCCTCTCGGACAAACTAGTATTGAGGGAGGTAGCACATCAAATAGTGAAAGGTGGTATTGGAATAGAGCTAAAGGCAACTCAAAAGAAATCCTAGCCAATCTTCCCTGTGTATGTTGGAAAATTTTCATTACTAAACCTGGGCCATTCTAAAGTGGAAGCCAAAGCACTAGAAGAAATAAAATTGGTAGATATTGAGCATAGAAAGCATGACCCTTATCAATTAGTAAGCAAACATTTGATGCACTGTAATATGAAATCTTATGAACACGAAAAATCTGTTTATGATGATATATTCAAAGAGGTTAAAGCTTATGAAGAGGTATTGAACAGGGTACGAGCCTTATCACCTGACTTGTAGACTGGTTTCATGTCCTTCCAAATTCACAGACAAAGTTGTTTGCCAAAAATTTTGTAGGATGAATCCATGACCCCTCCTCCAGAGCAGGAAGGGCCTCCCCAGGCTTTGAAACAAATGTATAGAATAAAGAAAATACAAAGGGAAAAAGGAAGGATATTGAAATGCCTTCACAAGAAACAAAAGTTCCTCAGACAGAAAAATTAGAGGCAGGGAAAGGAAAGGAGTTGGAAACAACCCCAGAAATCCCTGAGAATTTTCCCAAAAAAGTAGGAGGAACAACATCAACAGAACTTGGAAGTCCCATTACTTATTTGACTCCATTGCAGTCTACTTATGGAAATCCCCAAGAGGGAGCTCTATACGTTAGTGATCTTGAGACTATTTCTAGAGATGAGATTCCTTCCTCTGATTATTTTTTTAGTAAAAAGAGAAAGGCTATCCTAAAACAGGAAACGCATCCAAGAGGAGATATGATGATTAAAAAGCACAATATCATTATAGATGGACAAAAACTTAAAGAGGGAGAATTCACTACAGAAATAACAGGCACAATGGTAGCCTTAGCATCGGTAAATTTATACTTTGTGGGTAGTTTGACAACTATGTTGGAGCAGAAAGATCAGATGATAGCTCAGCTACAAGGTCAATTAAAGGAGACTGAAATAAATATCAGTTGGGAGATAAAAAAGGGTCTAGAACGAGCTAGATTAAATGACATTCAAGAGATTCAAAAACTGAAAGCAAGCTTAGAGGAAGAAAATAAAAAAATACAGGTCACTCAAGCACAAATCTTATAGCAAGAGGAAATGAATAAAAAATTACAAGATAAGATAAATTCCATTCAAAATCAAGTGGTAGAGCTTGAAATCTTCCAAGCCTGAGCACTTGAAATATATACAAAGATAGAAAAAGAGCAACAGGGAGTGTTATTTAAGCTTGAGCTTATTCATAATTACTTTCTGGGAGCAAGTAAATCTTTAGAGAGTATTCTCCAGAAGGAGAGAGAAGTGAAAGCAGCCAGAACAACCTTTCAAAAAGCAGTGGCTCTTTCAACAAAAGAGGAGGTCGGAGAGATTCAAAAGATATCTGTTTTAGAGAATATTAAAGGTGATATAATACTCAAGGTGTGGGAGGCAAACCTCGCAGAAAACAAGAAAATAACCAGAGAAGTTAATGACAATTGTCAATGAATTTTTGACCTTTTAGAGAAAACTTCATTGAACATTGGAAAAAACGACTGTCCAGGGTTGTTAGGAGAAAATAATATTGTCATGCATCAATTAAGATTCAAAGAGTATCTGGAAGAAATTCAGGTAGAGATTCCACAAATAAAGGTAATCGATGCCACTCAAATTGACAAATGGATAATAATGCCTAACTTAAAGCTACAAACTATTAAATTCACGAGGAAGATAATCGAAGACCGTCTGCCAGAACTGCAGAGAAAGTTTTTCTTATTTGAAGCAAAGGATATTCCAGAAGCTCCCAGAGTTTTAGTGCAGTTTCTAGGAAAATGTATTCGCTGTCTTAAAGCAGAAGGAGGAGGTTCATCAATGCAGACATGAAATATTGTTTTGAAGATTTTCATCATTGGAATAATAAAGCAGTTAGAATAGAAATGTAAACGGTTCGAAATTGCTCATTCATGTAACCATTAGTCTTAGGAAGTTAGTTAATCACCAACGGGAAAAATGTTTGGTGATCATGTATAAATATAATTTCACAAGACTGAGAAAGGGCTTTTCATTTTTTTTGGGAGCCAATTGTATTAGAAGTTTTCTGATTTACAATAATATAGATGATGCAGAAGAGATTCTAAATTATGTCACCTTGAATCTATCTGTTCCTTCACTCTGTTTTCAATATCTTTCAATATCTTTTATTCTATGTCCTTCTAATGAATGATCAGCTATAGTTTAATTCAAAATTCTACTATATTTTGAATTTATTTGATTATATAATCATTTACAGTTTTTCCTTTGTGATTGCTATCAGCAATTTCAAGACTTGTAGGTCTATTGGATGGTTATATCGTATACTCCATTAGAAATTTTGTTTTTCTCCCCTTCTTCTGTTATGATATGAGATTCTTTCAAGATTAAAGCCTCATATTCTCAAACAATGTTTCTTTGTTTTTTTATTTTAATATTCTCAAATTACTTCAAGTACAGGAAACAACCTTTACTATTATTATGTTATTATTTTGAGTTCCAAAATTCCTTTTCTATTTCATCTCACAAAACTGAAGCAACAATTTCTAAAACTTTTTTTATAATTTAATAAAATTTGAATCCTCATGACTGTCCCAAGCAATAGACAATCTAATATAGAACCCAACCTACAGGATCAAACTAACATTGCTTTGAACTTATTTAATACTATCCTGCAAACAACAACTACCCGATTCGAATTAGAACGTTCATGGGCAATTATTGAGAGAGAAATCAGCATCCAAGAACAATGGGAAGCTAGACAAAGACAATTGAGAAACCAACTCTGATTTTCCCTTCACAATTGATTATTACTCCTTAATTCTCTTTTTTTTTTTTGGATGCCTTGACGCTATACTTTATATCCTTAAAGTATAAACTCATGAACAACAAAAACAAAAGGGATGGATATGGAGGTTGGTTGATGACTGGTGTTTAAGAGTTAGATATATACGTAGTTTGATTATTTATGTGATTTCTTGAACAATTTATGTGTATCTTGTCCCATCCATGCTACCATCATTCACACACTACAAACCCCTCATATTCCCAATGACCCTATCACTCCGTGTTCAGATGGAAATTGATTGATGAATTTTTTAATGGATGGATTGCATGTGTTCTGCAGTGGATAGTAAATCCAACTATTGATTTTATTTAGGTAGAGTTTCATGCATGTATTATTAATAATTTTTCATGATTTATTGAATGTTTCTACAGGATGAGATTTTTCAGCATAGGCAATAATGGCAGAGGTAATAGAGGAATGGGAAATTTAGTAGAGGGGTCATAGAAGATCTCAGTTCTCCATACATTTTGATGTTGACCCCTAGGAATTGAACCATCTTTTCCAAGCTTGTTTATTCAACCTAGTAGGCCAAGGTATCCTCCAGCCCCGACCAGAAAGACCTCCCTTCCAAGAACATCAAAATATATTGGAATCTGAGTCCCTCCTCATGTATCAATGCGACCAGAACTATCTTCCAATGATGTTTGGCAAGATATTTTTCACTAGCATGTTGTTCTTCATCATGATTGGCCTACCGCTTGTTTTCCATTACCCCCTCCACCACTAAAGAATCAAATTACTTAAGTTGATCCTATTGTCTTACCCATGTAGTCATCACATGCCAGTAAAAGATTAAAAACATATGTCCTTGAGCTTATGTAGGACAAGGGAAAAGGAATAGCTACCCCCTCTAACTCATCCAAGGAATCTGCCAAATCAGTCTCCTCACGCCTTCATCTTAAGGGTGATTGTTCTCATGTTATTAGTGCAGTTCAACCACAAGGATCCAACCAGTTAAAGGCTGATACAAAAAATTCAAAAGGAAATTGTAGTGAGAAGAGGCCTAATGCCTCTCATAGTAAATATGGATTTTGACATTGGCTAATGTTATCTTTTATGTTAAAAATGATATTTTTACTTTGATAAAGTTTTGGACAACGAGCATATATCTACGCAATTTTTTGGGGGACAACATGGATATGATACTTTTGGGTATGGTCATATTATAAATTGTTGATATTTAAAATATTTGATCATAATTGTCGATACGGGAGTTACAAGGAGTATATATTTGAGATCTTGTGATTGATTTTTATATTTCATGTTTATTAAAAGAAACAGGTGGGAGTCACAAAGGGTCCCACCTATTTAAATATTATTTAAGAACCTTATTTATATATTATTATTATTTATTTGTCTCAAACTAATTAGTTAAGTTAATTTGACTTAACTAAAGAATGATAGTTGAACTACCCTAACTTATTGATGAGGAATAAAATCTCAATGAGATGAAAAGACAAAGGGATGAGAGAATAGAAGGATAACTACAACCATAAGGTTTGCTCTATACTAGTGAGATACTTTCAAATTTAATTCATTTTGAGTTTACTAGAAAGCTTAATCCTCTTGATGACAACAGGGTCTTATTGAAGGCAATAGGATTAAAAAAATGAATCACATATTTCAATGGATTGTTTTAAAGGTGTTTGATTTATATTTGACAGTCTATGTATTTTTGTTTGTGCATGAATTGAGTTTCATGACAGATAAAGAATAACTTACAGAGTCAAGTGACAACATTTTTTGGCAAGTTGATCCAAATATTTAGCTTCAATTTTCTTCTTGATTGTCAGAGTCTTTTTGTATGGTTCCCATAGAAGGCTTCTAAATTTGATTTTGGTCCCTACCCTCATAGGGGTTTTTAGAGAGAACTCTATTTTGTATCTCAGAATGAAATAAATGAAAAATCATATTATCGTTTCAGTCTCACACATGTGTTTTAATGATCTGGTTCATTATTTTTCTTTGATCTCCATGTATACATTTGTATAATTTATGTACGCATTCATGTAACCTTGTTTAATTTTACTTATTTTTCATTGTTATATATAACACATAAAACCAACCTTGGTCCTTTGTAATTAATACTTGTGGATTAAGCGATTGTTTTTTAGTCTATACACTCCAAGTGACATTCCCAACTATCGTGTCTTAGCCAGGAAAGATCTGAAAATGCCTGAGTAAGGTTTCCAATACCTTTTCCTCAACATGTGTTTGGCGACCATACTGGGGAAGAAGAAAAAACTCATTATCCATTTTTCCCTGGTTCTTGTAGTTTAATATTTTGTATTTATTGTTTATATGTTTGTTTATAAGCTTCTTTTTTTTCTATTTTCATGAATTTATCGAATCCTAACTTACATGTTCATGTATAAATATAATTTGAGATTGAATGCAAAATTATCTATGGTTATCTATCCTCTTTTCAAGGGTAACTCATGGGAATTTTCTCATAACCATATTGATGATTTATGATATACATCCTTCTTCAAATATTCTTCCACTTTCCCTTTGTGGTAAACCAAGACACTGGTCTAGACGGATAGTAATTAGTCAAATTTTCATGAGAGAATCCATTTTTATAACGTTTCTTATCGAATTTCCTCCTCTGCCTATTTTTCATCACTTTGAATTTCTACCTGAATATATTTGTGATCCGCCTCGATGTAACTTTTGCAATGTCCCTCATGAAGATTTAACCTGTGAATTATTTTTAAAGGCTAAGCATGAATATCACATGAATCATCATCGCTTCTCGAATAGTCAAGAAGAGAATCATGCACCTAGTACTACTTTTTCTATAGATGTGATGATTCTTACCCTAACCAACCTACCCACCTTACTTTTGAAAAATCTTTGTTTGATGTCTTCCCCTTTAATGAGGACCTTTTTGACATATATCCTACTCAAGATGAACTTGTGTCCAATTAAGTATTCTTATTGGATGAATCTAGCACAGAGGATTCTCTTGATTTGAATAACACTATCCCTCATATGTCTCATTACCATTTTGAAGAAAATGAAAGAGGGGATTCAAGGAGCAATATAGATTCATATGTTGAGTCTCCTTTTGAAAATTCCCATAAGAATAATCGAGACTCATATTGCAGAATTCTTTCACAAACACATTGTTCCAATTCAAATAGGTTGAGAAATTCATTGAAGATATACATATCTCTCTTGCATGCATGCCTTCTTTTGATGACGATAAATTCAAAGGCATTCCTATACATCCTTTATTCTCTCCCTCAGTGCATGGTAGTTATTTACTTGATCAGGGGATTGTAAATGATGACCTTATGATTCTTAAATATCTTGTTAAATCCATCCTTAACATCGAAACTTATAACCATAATTCTTCCAATGTCAAGCTTAAATCCCATCTTACTAGTTGAAAAGTCCTGCAATATGGTGATCACATTTTTTGGATCATGATAGGCCCACTACCCTTGCCACATGCATTTGTTGGTTGGCAGGATGACCAACACTCTTTATGCATTGTCCTTCAATGCATGAATCATCCATCTAAAATAGATGATCCATTTCTCTATGAAAAATTCCATCCTACCTGACTCTAAGAATGTTTTTCCCTTCCTTTGTACATAAATAATAAATTGATTTTTCATTTTATTTAGTTTTGTCTTTCATTTTTTTGTTCTTTTTTATTGCATGATATTTTGTCAAGAGTAAAGTCTAGATCAGTTTTTCCATGATAATATCATTCTGTAAATATTGTTGATCAATGGAAAATA
>SNQJ01S0139796.1:0-17061 GCA_010110895.2 Picea sitchensis | reverse complement strand
CCAATTTTCCAAACTGGGACCTGCAATTAAAATGGCCCTGCAAGTTGAATCCTCCAATTTTTTTACTATGAAAGGATCGATATATATGGAAAACAATATAATGATCCAATCCAAATCATACCTCCCCATTTAGGGAGGCTTTTGGTCCCCAAAATATTTTTGAATGAGGTGAGAAAATTTGTCCTCTAGATTATCCTTGGAGTACCACTTTGCTTTGCCTGGAAGTTGTCCTTTCAATCCAATCTACCAAAGGTCATGTTTCCATTTTCTTGTAGTTCTGGACCGCTTTTGTAAAACAATGTCCTCTACCAATTCTATCTAAGAATCTAGTGCTAGGTCCTCTATGGAAGGTAGGACTTTCTCCTCCTTCTGATCCAACATGGAAGGCTCATAGAGTTTAAGATTTTCCACATTCACTACTGAGTAAATGTGAATGTATGAGGGTAGACTGAGTATGTAAGTATTATCTCCCAACTTTTCCAATACCTCGAAAGGACCATACCGTAAAGCCTTGATCTTCTTACCAGGACCTTGTAGCCTTTCCTTATTTAGTTGTAACCATACTCTGTCTCTAAATATAAATGTTCTCTCTATTGTATGTTGGTTATGTCTATCCTTGTACTTATCATATGAGTGTTATAAGAGTGTTGTATATAGATCAAATTTTCATCCAAACTCTTTGGATGCTTCTGATTGTAACCCATCAAAGGTTGCACCAGAGTCCTCTTGACTACCTTTATGTTCCCATCTATCTATGGATGGAATGTTGTAGACCTCTTCAACTTAGTGTCAATTTTTTCCCATAATGTAGTCCAAAATTCACTAAGAAATCTAGTATCCATGTCTGAGATGATGCTCCTTGGTATCCCAAAGTGCACCCAGACTTGTTCAAAGAACAAGTTTGTCACTTCATGTCCCTTGATGGTATTTTTACAAGGCATGAGAATGCACATTTTATTGAACCTGTCAACTACCACAAATAAATAGTCATGTCCCTTTTGGGTGGTTGGTAAGCCTCCCACAAAATCCATGGAAATTCTTTCCCAGGGTCGAGTGGGTACAGGTAAGGGATGGTATATACCTTACTTCTTATTGATGGGTTTGTGGGAACAACAAAGTATACATCCTTTAATATATCATGATACGTCTTCTTGCATATTAGGCCAATACACATACCTCTATAAGTTGGTAATTGTCTTCCCAACACCAAAATGTCTTGCAACCTTGGAGGTGTGAGCCTTTCTGATAAGTTGCAATCATTCACCTTTAGGAACATAGAGCTTGTCGATCTTGTAGAGTAAACCATTCTGGAAATGATAGTCGTCCTTTCCATCACCTTCTTCTATATGAATTTGGCATTGTAGTTGTTGAAACATCTCCTTGAAGTCATCATCTTCTGTGTATGCCTCTTTGTATGCATCATGGGTAAAATGATCCATGTGCAAAAGAGTTTCCAAATATGTAATGTTGGATGTGGGTGGTTGTGAAAGCATGTCTTCCAACTTATTTGTTCTACCCTTCTTATACTTGATAACTAGATGAAATTGTTGTAAAAACCTCATCCACTTGAAATGCCTGGTTTCATGTAGCTTACTCTGGGCCTGCAAAATACTGTAGTGGGTGGTGATCTATGTGGATGATGGTCTCCTTTCTCATTAGATAGTGCTTCCACTTTTTGAGAGCTTTTACCAAGGCATAGAGCTCCTTTTCGTAGGTAGGGTAGTTGAGAACCACCCCATGAAATACTTTAGAATTATAGGAGACGAGCCTTCATCCCTATATCAGTACTACTTTCGTGGCATACCCACTTGCATTTGTCTCCACTTCGAAGGGTTTCGACAAGTTTGGTAGTGTGAGCATTGGTGCTTGACTGGTCTTTCTTTTTCAGCTCATCAAAGGCCTTCTATTGATTCTTCCCCGACTGGAAACTCTTACCACTGGCTATTATGGAATGGAGTGGTGTAACTACCGCTGAAAATGAAACTATGAACTTTCGCAAGAATTGTGTTGCCCCAAAAAAACTCCTAAATTCAGTGACATTTGTAGGAGCTATCCATTTCATGATAGCCTCCATATTTGAAAGATTTATTTTGATCTCCCCTCCACCAATCACATACCTCAAATACATCAAAGACTGTTGAGCAAACTCACATCTCTTGAGATTGGTCAATAGTTGGTACTCTTTCAGAGTCTCTAACACCTACATAAGATGTGATATGTGCTCCTCCCATGTAGTGTTATAAACTAGTATATCATCCAAATAAATAATAACAAATGAATCTAGATAAGGGCGTAAAACATCATTCATTAGTCTCATAAATGTAGTCGGTGCATTGCATAAACCGAATGGAATAACCAACCAATCATACAAACCTTGCCTTGTCTTGAAGGAAGTATTCCAGGTGTCTTCTTCTTTGAACTGTACATGATGATATGCTAATTTCAAATCCAACTTAGTGAAGTACTTGGCATGTTGTAGCTATCCCAACAAATAATCTATTATTGGCAGAGAGTACCGATTCTTCAGTGTAATATTTTTCATTTCCCTATAATCGATACATGTTGTCCAAGTCTCATCCTTATTAGGCACAATTATGATGGGTGACCTACAAGGTGAGGTACTTTGTTGAATGACACCTTTCTCCAGTAATTGTTGCAACTTCTTCTTCACTTCATTCACTTCTAGAACAAACTATTTATACAACCCAATATTCGACAATGGGGAGTGTGACAATAACTGTATTTTTTGTTCCACATCCATCTTGGGCAGTATCTCTTTAGGCTCTTGAACACTCCTCTGTATTCATGTAGCAACTCCTCCAACTCATGTTTCTACTCTTTAGTACACCCCTCCAGGGATTTCTTCACTCTCATTGACTCATCATCATACTGATTTTCTCTTAAAAAAAAAAAACATATTTCTTACTAGAAGTAATTGTTGGGCTCGCGATTTGGTTAATTAATAGTGTTGATTAAATCCTTTTTGATCGGTACTATATGTGTATTTAACTATTTTGAAGAAGTTTTGAAGGATTTTATATCAAATCGTCATAGCTTTATACCAGGTATGTGCAATTGATGTTTTGTGATGGTTTTAAGTTTAATTCAGTTCGATTTAATGATTATGAGAAGCTAATGCGTGATCTATGTGTCATAGGGAAAATTTGCAAGGCGTGTTTCCATCCAGTAGCTTGTCCGGTACTCCATTTGGCACTGCGTCTGGTACTTCATCCGGCACTGCTTCCGACATTGCATCCAGCAATAAAAATGTGGGTGAGTTGGAAGTTGTTATATCGGTGGCATGTGTTGGGTGAATCAGTGACATGGGTTTTGTTCACCCTCGTGACCTTCAACTACTAAGCCCTTGACATCTCATATTAAGCTGTTATTCTAAGTGTTGAGTGGCTCATTCAGTTTCTAGAAGTCAAAGGAAGTTATAGCGTATTTAATGGAATTCACCATTTTTAGAAGAGGTCAACCCTTCCAGTGGTCNCTATCATAAATACCATAGTAGTGGTCAGACAAAGTGTCAAGAATTATTAGAATCGTTTTGTTGTGTAAACTTAGACATTTCCACAAACTTGTGCTAGACTGCATTTTTTATTTAATGACCAGAACCGTGTGATTTGGCTCACAATTTGTTGTTGAGGAGTAGTCACAACCTGCTGGGGGGCCCACCAGTGGTTTAGGTGAATAGTTAGATAAATAGATTGTATATTTCAGTTGTGCAATCATCATTTCCTTCATTTTCTATTATATGTGTTTTTATCATTTTACATGATGTGTGTTTGATGTTCATCATTTAATTGTTGAATTTACTTTTTGCAGGTTTCTTGTAGGAGGTAGTTGTTATTATGTTGTGTCTTTTAATCGTTAGTAAATAGCTTGAAAGCTACTATCTTTTTTGTGTGTTAAATGCTAATTTGAATTTCTGCAAGTTAAAATAGAATAGCTAAAAGAGAGTATTAATTTACCACAGAGTACAAAGTTTCTTTGGCAAAGTTTCAATGGATGAATAGTTGCTAGTTTTGATTTTAATTCTCAGTTTGCTTATCTAGTTTGCTTATTAATTTTGTTGTAGTATGTTGAGGTAGAAGTAGAATTTAAATTATGTTTTTATAAGAATTTTAACTTGCAATTTGAATTCTTAATAATAAGATTAGCTTAGTTTATTTTATGAAATTTCCATTCTAGATTTAAATTGCAATTCTAAATAGAAGTTTGAGTTTGAGTTAATTTTTAATTATGAGTTTCTAATTGTATGAATTTGCTTAAGTTAGCATAAAAATGCATTTGAATTAAGTAGAATAGTGTTTTCTTATTATTGATGATTAATGCATAAATTGAGAGATCACATGGATTTTTAGGATAGTTGATATTTCTTCTATGATGATTAAGCTCTCATTAGATTGTTTGATTCATACTTTTCATTTCTCCATAGAAGTTAATATTGGAATTATTCCTCTTGAGTTATCACTAATCGTTAGATGTCATCGTGATGTCATAAGACACCGAAGACATAATCATCATATTTGAAGTTTCTTGTTATTGTGGCTTAAGAATTGTTGTTGATTAAATCTTTGAATATTTTCATGATGCTTTTCGTTAAATAGGTTAAGATTTCCCTTTGCAGATTAGAAGTAATTATGAGTTTTATCTTAAGAATAGAGTTCACTTGCTTAATAGTTTTGATTAGTTACCTATTGAATAGTTTTGATTAGTTTAATTGTTGAATAAGTTTGAATAGGTTAGTTGTTTGCTTGTTTACTTGTTGTTGCTCATTAATTTGAATAGATTGGTTAGATTAATTTGTTATTGCTATTGCTCATTAAGTTGAATAGATTAAATAGATGGCTTCCTTTTTTCTCATTAGATTAAATAGGTTAACTTGTTCAAAGTAGGGTTTTCATTTTCTTCTTTAGGACAATCCATCGATCCATTGTTTAAAAGTTGCTTAGGGTAAATACTTTAAGTTCCTTGATAGGGTTTGCTCATTGATAGTCTTTGCTTGAGTAGATTATCCCTTATATAGACCATCTTCTTAGTTAGATTATATTTCATCTAACTTTTCTGCCTTGGCACATATAGTGCTACAACTCTAAGTTTACTTACCCTGGTTTGAAAATTTAATTGAGGGATTTAGTGCATATAGAACACCCATCATTTTTGGCATCGTTGTCGGGGAGTTGTCTTAAGGTAGGAAATAGTTAGGAGATATATCATTTCTGAACCTTAGCATTAGTTTGGTGGTGGGGGAACTTTAAGATGAGAGGTAAGAACCTATGCATCTATTATAGCAGGTTTCCTCAAACCCAATGGTAGTTTTTATTTTTGTTGTTTACTTTCATGAAAAGACCTAGGGACCCAAAGGGTAGATACATTAAATCCAAATCAGACCTTTCAACCAAGGTTCCTTCCAACCTTTTTTAGGGAAGGAACATTCCACTCATAAACTCCACAGACCGATATCGAAAAGTAGGAGCTATCTCAACCCAAATAGCTAAATAAGTCTCCGAAGAGACTAAAACAAGGAGCACTATAGAACAAGAAATTGAAGAATTACTAATAGTGGGACAGGAGGAAATACCACTCGAGCCTTCCATAGAACCAACCAAAACAACCTTTGTTTTCTTACCACCATCAGGAGACCCTAACTTTGTAGACATCATAGACTCTGAACAGGTGAATACTTTGTTTGGTATTTCAGCCAATATAATTGTTTCCCAAATTGAGACAGAAACTTTGGCACCAATAATATAGACTGGATCAAGTAGAGTCCCATACATCCAAGCAATAGGAATACCTTCCCATCAAAGGGATACCTTTATTAGAAAAGAACCTTGGGATACTTTGTTCTCTTCAAGGATAAAACCATTTAAGTACTCTCTCTTTGGAAACCAAACCAGTATGGATGATCAGGAGGATCATAACAATGTAATACAAGAGGAGGGAGAAGAATCTGGAAACCAAACCGAAACTACCTTCGGGTTTCCAATTTTGGACACCACATAGAATGTCAATATGAAAAATATTCCCCTCTCAGAACTGCCCACCTTTTATGGTAAAAGTAGTGAAGACCTGGATACCTTCCTATTTGAGTTCGACATCTTGTGTAGGAGATACAACTACTTACAAGATGCCCAGAAACTAAAACTCTTTCCTGACACCCTCAAGGACTCTGCACTAAGATGGTTCATGGGGTTGGGAGAATCCAGTATTAGGTCTTGGGAATCCATGAAAGATATATTTCTTAAGAAGTACCAAGATTACTGCAAGTCCAAGGATTCTTGTAATGATATTTTCAAAATCAAATAGTTATAAGACGAGAGCATTGAGGATTATATGGAACGGTTTGCCTGCTTCTCACAGAAATCAAAGTATCATGACCTTCCAGATGATGCAGTCAGGGCTCTATTCCTTAAAGGAATTTTAGAGGAATACCTAGAAATAATTAACTTGATGGCAACATGTGACATCTCTCATAAACCATTTTCCAAAATCTGTGAAATGTGTAAGAATTACTCAAGGAGTAGAGCTAAAACATGGAATAATGTATGGGATCATTATAGTAGAAACTTGAAACCAGTTAGTTTAGGCGGTATCACGAGAGTAGAGATAGGGAACCTTTTATAAAACTTCAAAATAGATATCTTAAGCACAATAGGCTCCCAGTTGGATACCCTAAAGATCAAAAAGAAACAAGAGGAGTAAAATGCAGCAATGAGCATATTTTTACCAAGATGCAGGAGGAAGAATCCCTCAAGGGAATGACCATTAGATAACATTTCAGTTTGTGGCTTCTGCATAGAAGACCACTCAACTGATAAATGTCCATGATTTCCCAGTATGTTAGCCATCTATAGAAGTGGAGATCTTGGGGAATCTTCCTATGCACCTAGGAGGCCATGGAAGCCTATGAGTCAGCCTACATACCCATATCCACAGCCTCAACTTCCACCCTATTATCAACAACCACAACAGTGGAACGCACCAAGTTGGAAAAATTGGTCTATAGTACCAACATCCTTGGCTTCAAGGATGGAGAGGAGGGCATAACCAAGGGAACCCTCAAGCTCCACCTGTCCCTATGCCCAACCATCCTTACCCTCAGTTTCCACTGAACATACTGCATCTTCTGCCAAGTTTTGTTCCACCACATTTACCTCTTATTCCACAACAACCGCAACAATACCATAATGCAAGCTCCCCAAGACCAACATTATTACCGGTAAAACTAGTGCCCAATCCAAATAATAAGCCCACTCAACCTCTTCACAATGTTGAGATGAAAGCCTTCCCGATATATTTTATTACTCTTGTCCCATTGCAGGAAATTCAACTGAGGTCAGGAAAAGTTATGGATGGGCAGAGGCCTTCATTATTCATCTAGGAAGAAGAAGAAGAGGAAACCCACAAACAATCCAAGGATGAAACTAGGTGGGAAGATGTTATTATTCCTAAGGAACAAGAACCCAAGATTCTCCAAAATGAACCTTCACAAATTATGAAGGCCCCTCCTTTTCCAGAAATATTAGTGATCGAGAAACCTACCACTCGACCGGAATTTGACATCTTGAATGAATTGAAGAATATGTGTGTCAATATTCCCTTGCTACAAGCCATTAAGGTGGTCAAATAATTGTGTATTAATAAGCCAAGAAGGAAGCAGAAGGATCCTCCAACAATACATTTGATAGGAGAATTTTCTAAGTACATATCAGAGTAGCCTATGGTAGAAAAATATGGGAACCCGGGAAACCCTGTAGTGACCATAACCATTAATGAGGTTTCCATTGGGAACACTCTCATGGACCTAGGGATAGCCATCAATGTTATGACCATTACTACCTTGGAGGAATTACAGTTAAAACCTCTTCTTAGACATACCCCAACCATTTTAGAATTAGCAGATAAGACTAGGGTTATACCTAAAGGAATTTTGGATGATATCATAGTTACTTTAGCTTCATGGGAGTACCCAATATACTTTCTTGTCATCCACTCAAAGGATCCTACCAAAGGCCATCCTGTTATTTTGGGGAGGCCTTGGTTAGCCACAACCAATGCATTTATTGGCTATAGAGAGGGATAAATGACTGTCTCAAATGGAATCTCTATCCAGAATCTCACCATATATCCACCATCCCAACCTATCATGGATAATCTATGGTTTATTGAATGTCCATATGAGAATGAGGACTGGGAAGAACCTGTGTTTCCAAGATATTATTCCTGGGCACTTCAGGAGCACACAATGGAAAATGTGATAAAGCAGTTTATTTCTGCTATCATGTGTGTTGATTTTCCACAATATTTTCCCCAATTTGAGTACATGTTTGGGGAAGAATTTCAGGAACAATTTGACCCATCGATTTTTTCTTTGTCATATTTCATATTCGATATAGATGAGTCTTCCACATCTTATACCATGCCCTATGAGATTAGTCCAGAGAAATTTCTACATATAAACTTCAGACTAGATGCAGACCAACAAAAGTAGTTAGTGAGTATCCTTAAAAAAAAACCAGGGGCATTCACCTGGGAATACACTGACATGAAGGGTATACACCCTGACACATGCATTCATCGCATATATACCCCCCCTGTTAGGCAACCCCAGAGAAGGATGAACCCAACACTCAAGGATATAGTAAAAGAGGAGATCCAAAAGTTATTAAATGTTGGATTTATTTATCCCGTCTCCGACAGTAAATGGGTATCCCTGCTTGTAGTGATTCCAAAGAAAGTGACTGAGAAATGGAGAATTTGTGTTGATTTCTGGGAGCTTAACAAGGCCACTCTGAAGGATTATTTTTCTCTATCTTTCATTAACCAAGTCTTGGATACCCTGTATGGAAATAAATATTTCTCCTTTTTAGATGGATATAGTGGGTACAATCAAATTCTCATAGCACCCAAGGACCAGGACAAGACTACCTTTACTTGTCCTTGGGGCACCTATGCTTATAGGGTTTTACCATTTGGATTGTGTAATGCTCCTACCACATTTCAACGAGCAGTACTAGGGATATTTTTTGATCTTATTCATGATTGTGTGGAGGTATACATGGATGAATTCACAGTATATGGCTACACTTACTAGGAAGCCTTAGATAATTTAGAAAAAGTCCTTATCATATGCTAAGAAATGAACCTGTCTTTAAGTCATGAAAAATGTAAAATTTTGTTGACAGAAGGAGTGGTTCTAGGACATCATGTTCCATATGAAGGGATTAAATTCGATCCTGCTAAGATTGAGGTCATCGTCAGACTTCCACCCCCCAAGATTCAGAAAGAGGTGAGAATATTTCTTGGACATGTCGGATATTACTGACAATTTATTGAAAATTTCACAAAGATTGTTGCACCCATGTTTGGATTGTTAATAAAAGATGTTGATTTTGTTTGGACTGAGCAGTGTCAAGCCACCTTTGAAACTATGAAATCTAAGTTGTCCGTGGCACCAGTTCTTAGGGGGCTCAACTGGGCTATCCCATTTCGTATATCCATTGATGCCTCTGACACTGCAATAGGATGAGTATTAGGGAAGAAAGAAGACAAGCAACCCTATTCCATTTATTTTGTGAGAAAGAACTTGTCCCCTGCCGAGCTAAACCATACAGTTACCGAAAAGTAATTTTTGGCATTAGTTCATGCTATCAATAAGTTTCACCACTACATCACGGGTTACAAATTATTTATACATACAGATCACTCCACCATTAGATTTCTCATGAATAAACCCATTACTAATGGTTGAGTGACTAAGTGGCTCCTACTATTGCAAGAGTTCAATATCATCATTCTTGACCGACCTGGAAAGGAGAATTTGGTAGATGATTTTCTTTCACGCATAAAAAATGAGGATGACGATATTCTCGTTGATGATAGTTTCCCATATGAGCACCTTTTTTCCCTCTCTATAAATACCTTGTAGTTTGCAGATATGGAAAACTATTTGGCTACTAGGAAGTTACCATCTCATTTGTCACCTCATGAAAATTGTATAATTATTATGCAAAGTGCCAATTAATCTTGGGTTGGTCATGACCTTTTTCGTACCGTTCCAGACTTGATTATTCATATATGTGTCCGAGAAGATGAGATACTAGAAATTCTATGAAGTTGTCATGATGGACCCTATGGTGGCCATTTTTCTGACAAACATACAACATATAAGGTGTTACATTCATGTTACTATTGGCCTAGCATTTTCAAGGATGTTGCTAAGTATGTGAGGAGTTTTGATATTTGTCAAAGGATAAGAAGACCCACGTCAGCTGACGAAATTCCCTTGCATGCACAAGTTATGATAGAACCTTTCGAGAAATGGGCCCTTGACTTTGTAGGACCAATTTCACCCATGTCTCATAAGAAGAATTGTATTTTGATTTGTACAGATTATGTCACCAAGTGGGTAGAGGAAAAATCCCTATTCAGGGATACCAACAAATATGTTATCGAATTCAATTATGAAGACAAATTTACCCTCTTTGATGTTCCTCATGAAATTGTTACATACCAAGGCACTCAATTCACTTCCAAGTTGATGAGAGAACTAACGGAGAAATATGGGATTAAGCACTGCAAGTCTTCTCCATACCACCCACAAGCTAATGGTCAGGTAGAGTCCACAAATAAAGTTCTAGAATCTATCCTAACCAAGACTATTCAATTTCATCATCGGGATCGGGATGATAGGCTTCCAAAGGCTTTGTGGGCATATCATACCACCTGGAGAAACACCACTGGGCATACCCCTTATGAGCTAGTGTATGGGAAACAAGTACTTTTACCAATAGAATTCCAAGTAAGGACCTTATGTATTTTCGCAGAATTGGGATTAAACTTAGATGAGGCTCAGAAACAACGAGACCTACAATTAAATGGGTTGGATGAGATCAAGAAAGATATTATCCAGTGAACAATATTAGTCCAAAACTAGAGAAGCAAGTGGCATGACAAGTTTATTAAGAAGAAACACTTCCAACCTGGTGATTGGGCTTTGTTGTTTGACTCCCAATTTAAAACTTTCAAAGGTGAACTCACCACTCGGTGGTTGGGTCCTTACGAGGTAGTCATCGTATATGACAATAGAGCTGTGAAAATCAAAAAAATTGACGATGGACAAGTCTCCTTTGTAGTAAATGGACACTGACTCAAACTTTATCACAAGCCCATTTCCAAAGAATATTTTCTATAGGTCATGTCAACTAACAAGGCATTGGCCTTAGTAGATGGGGAATTTACCCCTTGTTCTTGAATGTTTTCTGAATTTTCGACTGTACATATGTAAATAATTTTGAATTTTGTTGATAGACAATTCTAGAGATTTCTGTAGGTATTTATTTCACTAGGAATAGACAGTTTCAAGGAGATTTAAAGGAAGTATTTTTCTTCAAAATATTACTATAATTGAACCTTGTTGTCTGTCAAGCATCAATTAAATAATGACTTGTTGTAATTAGCCATATTTTTGCAAAGATTTTCATCTTCATTTTCTCAAGGAATCTTAAATAGCAGTTGCTCTTAAACCTTCACCACTATATAAGGAAGTGATATTGTAACCATCAAACTTAGAGGTCACTCGTACAGTTTCCCCAAGAACCTTGAGTAAGTGAGTAAAGCATATTTATTAAAGAGTAAAAAGGAGGTCTGATTAGTGATTAGCCATGAAACATCAAAAAAAAAAGGAAGAAAGTGAGTTGAGCGTAAAGATACCTTTATGTTCTTTCCCAATGGTACCATCCACTACACACAAAAAAATACTTGATTATATCATATCTTTAGATAGGATTCATCCACTTAAGTACCCCTTACATCAGGAAAATCACTAAGGAATATATAAAGGAGAGTCATACTCTAACACAAATACCATACCAATCTAAAAAAGAAAAAAAAGAAAAAGGTTTTTCAGAGTGTCCCCCCATCTTCTTGCACAAAGCAATCTTATATTAAAATATTAAAAGATGGAGGGCCAGTCTTTGAGGGTGTAAGAGGCTAACCCATCGAGATACTAAACAGGTCTACTGGCAACAGGTATTGGCCTATGGTATGACTAGGTAAACCCTTCAGAGTACTAAACAGGCTTGTTGGCAGCATGGCATTCTGTTAGAACATATATTTGTAAAAGGGTGTTTTTCCATTAGGAATTCACCCCTTGGCGAGAAAATGCAGGAAAGGATCGCATCATGACCCAATTTTGGGTTCTTATCCTAAGTTTGGGTTCCTTGGCACATTTTGGTAAGGAGCACAAAGATCTCAGCGTCTGAGATCTTCACACTCAGTGTTGTAGGAAAATCTCCCTGCGGATAGGTAGATCGCCTCTAAGAGCTTGACCCTAACTCTAGACTAAAAATGCTTAACATGGACACTGACTTCCTTTCAAATCCATATAAACTAACACATGAGAAGGAAGGATGACAGAGGTACCTTTTATCGATGTTTTTCCCTGCACGCTCCGAGTTTCGCTCCAATCCTTTCACTCCTCGCTAAGTTCTGTGGACAAAACAAGATATGATCACTTCCTACTCTATTGATATTAGCTTGAAAACATATCTATCAATAAATGATAAATTCATGTGACATTAGACACAAACTAAAAAGAAACAGGCCAAGCGTGTCATATTGATGAGAATAACGACAGCAGTACTTACAATCGTAGATGCGAATGCGACAACTTCGTCGGGTCCTCTTCGTCTAACCCTTGCCTGAAAGATCCACAACCTGGATAACAGTAGCTTCACTGATCACTCTCCTTTGGCTAACTGTGAGTTTCCTCCAAGATCATAAGTTTCATATCTTCAATTCTTCCCCCTTTCCACCATCATAGAGACTGTTTATATAGGCTAAGAAGAGCTTAACCTCTTGAGTTATCTTTAGAACAAGTTGGGAACCTTCTCCTTAGATTAGGGATCTCTTGATGAAACCAATAATTTGAACACAATTGCCTCCTAATCTCAAAATATCCTCTCCTTATTCTCCTCAATGGTCCAACTACTGCCTCAGATTAGGCAGCGCTCCCTTAGAAGGGGCATCAGAGCACTGTAGCGCTCCCTAGTAAGCTTTAGGGGAGTGCCAAGACCTTCAAGATGAGCAGCGCTCCTTCAAAAGGGGTTGGGGAGCGTTATAACACTCCCTGAAGCCTTGTAGGAGAGCACCAACGCTTCTAGGGCTGAAATAGGGGAGCGCTCCTCCTAAAAACCTTTGTTTCAGGGCTCTCTTCAGGTGTTAAGAGTTATTTGACTTCAGTAAACCAGTGCTCCTTCTTCAAATCAAGTATATGAGATGTTATAAGTGTCGACTTAGTGTCATTTTTCATGGTAGTATGTATGAACATCATTTGCGACATTTGTGACCAACTTGCGACACTTGCGAAAGTTGTAAGGAAGATGCGACACTTATGACAATTGAGAGGAACATGCGACACTTATCCAGCTGAGTAATTTTGACGTGCAATTGGAGAGGAACATACACTATCCAAATGGTAATTTTGACGGTAAATGTATCGCCCCCAAAGTATGAAGTTAGAATATGCCAACCGATAACTCGGAATACTTTGTAGATGTCCAAGCAAGGGTATAGACTCGAAGAACTTGACAGAAGCTGCACACAAACATCCAACAAGTATCATGACATATTTCAAAACCCAAGGCAGGCATACCTATGCTTGGGTGATCAAGACTTAGTAGGATATGGCCACCATAAAATACATTGTGGATCCATAATTGTATTGATAAAAAGGTATAGCCACCAAAGATACAATGTGGATCTATACTTTGATGGCTCAGACTAATCGTAGCCATGAAGAATACACAGTGGATCTACGAGATGACAAGACATAGCCACGACCAATACAAAGTGGATCTATGTAATAGTGTATGTGTTCTTTGTCCAATAGAAATTCCTTTGCAGCCTGGGCAAAGCATATATCAGAGTGATCACGCAACCCAGGGTCTTCTTACCAATCCCAACGTGGTATGATTCCAACCATGTGAATAGATGTCTTGATGTCGAACACGGCAGAAACCACTTGATTACCGGTCAATGGTGTGAACCATTAACAAGTGCGAGGGAGATCACCATTAATGTCAATGATTCCCAAGGTACCCTAGTACATCCCAGTGAATGTGAATAGATGAGCTGAAGTCAAACATCGATGGAATCATCCGATCAGAGGTCAGTGATGTAAACCCACTGTCGAATGTGAGGAGGCCTATCATTGAGGCATGCAGGTCCCAAAGTACTAACTGGTTTCTAAGTATGATTCTCAGATAATGTGTTGGAGTCGATAGGAATAGACTCATCGAAGGAGGGCCTTGATGTATCCCCCATCAACGACATGAAATGAACATGGAGATGTGATTGGTAGATTGAACAGACATGGACTGACACAGAATTTGAGGCAAGATACTTGGGATGGATGACTCTTGAGGCGAATACTTCCCTTGAACACTGGGGCACTACAACAAAACATGACATGGACCAAAACTATGTAATGGATACTGTGACTTGCGTCGGGTGACCCAAAGGAGTGAAAGGAACTCGGAGGATTGGATCAGTGCAAAGGTTCAGCGGATTATGATAAATGCAAAGTGACAAAGTGCCGTGTTCAAGGGTGACTCTAAGAAGTGCTGGATGATGTTCTCAAGAGACTGCTTGGCTTGCTCCTTTCAATTTTTTCCCCCATCCAGATAGATGAGTACCTCCTTTTGATTTAATGAGCTCGAGGAGGATAAAACATGCTTGATATAACTCACCTTCAGTAAGTTCCTCTTCCTTTGTTTAATGAACCAGAAGAAGTAAGGGTTTGGTCCCATATGGGTCTGTCGATGTGTGCTTTAACGAGTCCAAAGATAGAAAACTCGAAGGTTTTTTGGGATTATAGAGTTTGGAAAAACACTTAAAAGAGAATTCTCTCAGTTCCATTTTTGTACAGTAGTCCAACGAGACCAAAAAAGGGTTAAACTATCGCTCGAAAGACGCCCTTTCTGACCTTTTAACAAGTGTGAAAAGGAAGCAATATCACTCGACAATCTTTTCATATTTAGAGACTCCAGGGTGGTTCCTTTTTCATGTGTTCGTATCCATACGGGTCTGAAAAAGAGATAAAAGTTTACCCGGTTACGTTCTCATATTGTCGAGCTTGAGAACGAACTAAGACTATGCTCATAAGTGTGACAAGGTGAATAACCGATCACAACTGCTAGGAAACTTGCGATGTCAAAGCTACAAACCAGAGTTTTGTGAAGCCATTACATCGTTAGAGAAACCCAAAAATGACCATACCTTATAAAAAATGAAATTTTATAAATAACAATCGATTTGAAAATTCATTTACCATTTCATTTGCAAGGATTTTTGGAGTAGTGGAGAATCTCATTTTGAAGCAAACCTTGTTTTTCTCGCTGTCGGAGCTACGATCGATCATTTCGCTCATCGTTTGAACCAGGTAGGTGTCCATCCTTTTCTCTTTCAATTGCATGGTTTTAGATCCATTTTCATAGCATTATTTATTTTAAAACACAAAGCCCTAAGTCTCCCCTCTTTGAACCAAATTGACCTCTTTTTAAATTAATGAAATGGGGGGATTCTTTTACGAAAAATGCTTTAGAGAAGGGTGACTAGGATGTCTACACCCTAGAAATCAATTAGGAAAGTCATTCTTAGTGAAATAACTCATAAAACATCTCCCCAAATGCCCACGCAGCCCCCAAAGTCATTTTTCATTTTGTAAAACGTTTTTAAAATATTTGACAAATATTAAAGGGCGTGGTGGTTAAAAAGAGTGAGTGGTTGCTTTTAGATGATGTGGGTATGTTGTTTTATGTTTTAAAATGTTTTTGAAAATCATCGAAATTACCAAAACATGAGGAATAATGAAATTCTTGATTTTTTTGTTTTGTAGGTATCTTCGACAATCATGATTGAATGGAAAGAGAGGGAACATGAGATGGATGATTTAGCTGCTCTACGGAGCCCTCGTACGTGGGTTGCTTTGTGAGCTTGTGGCTTGCTCAAGTTCTTCAAGTTACAAAAAATGAAGAGAGAGATGTTATTACTTGAGCATATGATTGGCCTTTAGGATGTCACGGAACAAGGATTCCATATTGACACACAACTTCTAACCATTGAGTTAGAAGACGTTTACTTTTTGATCGGCCTCTCGAAAAGAGGGGTCCCCATATCTTTCACTGGGCAGAGGGAATTACCTGAAAAAGTGGACGTGTATCTGGAACGCCATTGCATCCCTGGAGCAAGGTTGGTAGGGGGCAGGATCCCTATCAAGGACATTCGAGATTTGCCCCTCCAGTCTATACTATTCGCTATCGCAAGTGTGACCGACAACACTAGTGCTCATTTGGCATCGAGATCGTAGGTGGCCTATGGTGTTAAGTGTTTGGAACCAACACTGTTCAACTGGAGTGTAGCGTTCCTTCAGAATGTGAAGGAACAGATCTCACGGTGCAGGACTGGTCAGAAGCAGTTCGTCTATGGCTCATTTTTGGTCTCTTTTTTTCTAGAGCGCATCCCTTAGATGCAGCCTCAGATAGCACTGGCGGTATGACCAGTGGATGAACCCAGGATGGAGCGGTGGACTAGTCTGTCTCCAAGGCTAGTTTCAGAGTCAGAGTTCCACTTCACTGGTGATTTATTTGCTTGGCTGAGACGATAGTACCTCTGGATAGAGGACTTCCCTTATGCTGATGTATATTTTCGTGGGAATATGGACTTGATTTTGCCTGCGGGGGAAGACTGGGACGAGTCAGGTAAGATACTAAGCCATACCTTGTCTAGTTTTTGTTTTTTAAGTTTTTTATGTATATTATTTTTTTTGGGTGTGTAAAAGAGTTTTAACAGATGTTTTGTTTTCAACATGCAGATAAGGGAGCAGTGCGCCCAATTGATATACCAGTACCAGGGCGTCGTGGAGGCGCCCTAGTTGTAGCAGATCCGGCAGTACCAGTAGTAGGTCTCCAGGAGGTTGAGCGGAACCTCCAAGGCCTTACGATGGGTATCCCTCCTATGCGGAGGGGGGAAGTGCCTTTACATATACAGAGG
>SNQJ01S0139795.1:40529-57559 GCA_010110895.2 Picea sitchensis | reverse complement strand
TCTCTATTTTATGAATAAAGAAGAATTGAGATGTTTTGGCTTGTCTATCTTATTGCATATGGTTGAGGTATGTTCCATGGTTATCTCTTTCTGTTATTTGCTGCATACACACATATAAATACATCTAAAAGGTAGATCAGTAAAGTGTTTGACGAAATAACACAACCAGAAAAAGGTTTTAAAAAGACACCAAAACAATGATGATCCTTGCATAATGGCTTGGGATCATTACAGTTTCCCAACACCTAGAATCCATTTTCTCGATCTCAACAAGAGCACACCCAGTTAGAAGATTATAGAATTTGGAAAGAAAAGGAGATAGGTGAGCTGGTGGGGAGAATATCTTCTGTCGATATAGATAAATCAGAGAACTTGATAAGGTCTGAACTTGAACACCGAATGTTGAGAGGGCAGAGATCATATACTTGTCCCAATGGTTTCTTTCCCATGATGATATTGGTCCATATGTTTATGGATTCTCCATTACTAGGATCCCATTAAGGCTTGGAGTGAATAAGGGGAGAAACAACTCTTATAAGCTTCCATATCGACGAACCTTTGTTTGCAAGAAGAGGATTGTCCAAACTTCAAGTTCTCAGGGAGTGAAGATATTTGGAGATGATAGTTTGTTTCCACTTGTCTTCCTTCCCATTGATCAATCTCTATGCGATATTTTACCCCAGAGATATATTAATGAGGACGATCACATATAGCAAGACCTCCTTTCTCTACTGGCTTACATAATGTATTCCAATTTATTAAATGGAATTTCTTTGTGTTCATTTTTCCACCCTCCCACAAGAAGCTTATGAGATTCCTTGAAATTTTATCAAGAAATCCCTTGTGAGATAGAAGGCCTGCACATTGGAAAATTGAAAGAGCACAAGGAATATATTTTAAAAGAACAATTTTACCTCCTGGGTTAAGCCATCATCCACCCCAATTTTGAATGCACACAACCATTTTATTTAGAATGTCTTGCCAAGCTTTTGTTTTGGGGGAATTCATAAATATAGACATCCCTAGATACTTGAATTGTGAGCAATTTACAACCACGAGAAAATAAAAAATTCTGGATATGTTGGGTTGATGGTTTCCTGGCACATTCCAACCATAAATTATGCTCTTATTACTGTTGATTTCCCCCCTGAAGCTTCTAGGAAGTTGTCCATAAACTTTTTAAATATTTTTGTTATAATTGTTGAAGCCACTTCGAGGAGAAGGGTGTCATAAATGAACTGAGAATGATTGATGTCTTTGGCTCCACGATCTACTTGAATGCTCAAAAGACATCCATTTCGATGTTCTGCTTCAAGTTTTCAACTTAGAGAATCTTCCATGAGAATGAAAAGGGAGGGGGAGAGAGGGAATCCCTTCATGAGACCCCTACTTGAAGAATTGAGTTGGTCTACAATTTATCATGGGTGTGATCCAAGGAGATCCTATACATGCTATGATCCAATCTATGAATTATTCTGAAAAACCGTGCTTCTTGGGAACTGAGAAAAGGAATGAGTGCTTTACTCTATCACAGGTGTTTTCCATATCTAATTTTATCACCATACCACTGTCTTTGCAACATCTATTGGAATGGATCGCCCCTTGGACCAGGATGATATTGTCAGTGATCTGCTTATTCTCCATGAAACGACCCTAAGTTTTTGTGATAAGCTGTGGAAGTAGTGGCTTTAGACAAGAGGCAATAATTTTAGTTAGAATTTTGTAATTTGATTTGCACAGAGATATGGGTCGAAATCTAGAAAAATTTGAGGGATTGGTCTCTTTTGGGATAAGAGCTAGAAAAGTTGAGTTGGTCGCAGTTCCTACTTTTTTTTTCTTATAGTATAGTTATGCATATTCTTTAGATCATGTTTAATAACATCCTAGAAATGCTTCGGGAAGTGAACACAGAATCCGTCAGGCCCTGGTACTTTGTCCTACTCTAGAACACTTAAAGCCTGGCATATTTCCTCTTCAATGATCTCTTTTGTTAAGGAGATATTTTCTTGGTCTATAATATTATGCATAATGTGCTCTAACATTTATGCTTCAGAGCTATCACTGTCATCAAGATTATTTTATGAGTAGATATTTTCAAAATGTTGTGTTGCATCTGCTTTAATTTGATCAATATTCTCCAAAATTTTCCTTGAGTCAGTTTGGATTTTGGAGAATGTATTTTTCCTCTTCCTTTATTGAGCTTCCTTATGAAAGAAAGTGGTGTTTGAATCCCCTACTTTTAGCCAAAGGATGAATTATTTAATTCACTAATGTTTTTCTTCGTTCCTCATGGAAACATGTATATTCCGAAAGGATTCCGTTTCCTTCATTAAGTCTACATCCGATACTTCATTATATTCCATATCTTGTTGAATTTGAATCAATTCAGAGAGTCGAGCATGTCTTTATTTGTCAGGGGGACATGGTAAATTTTAACCCAATCTTTTGTTGTACTATGTTGTCAGTGATGTCAAAGGGTTGATGTCAATTATTGTCATAGTGATGTGTTTTTATAATTGATATATTGATTATTGGTTATATGGTCATTGATGTAATTGTTGTCAAAACGTTGATGTCAAGTGATGTCATAATGATGTGTTGATATTAAGGGAGTTATATTATTGATGTCATGTCATGGTTGATAGGAAGAACCAAATGGATAAACTCCAAAGTGGTCCCCTTATGGTGAAATCCCTCATGGGAAGACACTCTTGGATAAAGTTCTCAAAGTGGTCCCCTTATGGTGAAAGCCCTCAGGGGAAGACACTTTGTGAAGTCCAAATAGTTGGGTGGCTGAGTAGCCCAACAATGTGGTTAGGGAACCCATGCTTGATTGATTGATAATGTAATGAAGATCGATAAATTTGCAGGATAAACTATTCCAGATGGATAATGTATGTCATGTTGTTTCCGGTGATATGTGGAACTTCACAAAAATCCTCACAGTTAGAGATTTATGGCCATGTGAAGTTGGAGAACTGTAACACACCCGATCCCTGAGTACCTTTTTTAGGGGTGGGGCATCAAAATTTTGATTTCCTTATTTTTCTTGATTCCTCATTTCTAGGTTTCCATCCTCTTCTACTCCACCACAACTTTCTAATGCCTGCTACCAGGATCAAATCCGAGCTCTGGATTGCAAGTTATGGCCTCCCAAATCTCTTCGGGCACTATTAGTCAAGGTCCATGTGGCACCCACGTGGGTCCATATCATTCCTACCATCCCAATTTCTCCGAAGTCCCAAAGATTCCCCAGTGTTCCTACATCCATGGTGGAGGTCCAACCATCATCCAATCCAATGACGGGACTTGATCCTCGTTTAACACATAAGATAAAGGGGAATTCAACATTCAATGCTTCAACGTTGAATGCCCCTTTTTCCTTTCTATGCGCATATCCTCTGGAGTCCCGGAACCTCAGACTCTCGAAGGGGCCCGAAATATTGCCATGTGGCTTCGACCTTCGGTCCTTTCGGCTTATATATGATAATATACCCCAGTCCTCCGAAGTTCTGAAGTCCCAGACTCTCGAAGGGTCCACCCTTACATGCAACGACATATTAAACGCAGAGGCAAGGACAGGTGGGTTCTGAGTACTCTACCCTCCAAATGGACCAAGCAAATATGTGATGGGGGTGGGGGGGTGACACGCGACAACGAAGATATGACATGTGGCCCCGTCAATGGGTGACGCGTGTCACGTTCTAATGGGCACATAGGGTATGAAAATAGTATGAATCAAGGAGACACATGGCATGTCAAATGTGGGTCCACCTCACCCTTGGTGACATCAGCGAGCCACACCACTCCGAATTGATAGCCTTCCGACACCATTAGACCTCATGGTCAAGATGCGTCCACGTAGATCCATTGATCTATAGCCTCCATTACTTCATAACTTTGACGTTCAGGGGATCCACTGTGTGAATTCCTCTTTTATACCGGAGTGGTCAATGTTGGGCTGACCACGGTCTAGATCTAATGTTCATGGGAGATCTCGAAGCATCCTCAGATCTACGAATCTTATCACTTCGTGAATTGTGTGTTTGGGTGTTCCTCTTGCTTACTTCCCCCTTTCTCTCGGAGTGGTCAATGACAGACTGACCTTGGCATAGATCCAACAGCTAGGGAATATCCTGAAGCATCCATGTATCTACGATTCTCGTTAATTCACATATCTGACATTCAAAGGTTTTGGCGTTATGACGGCTCCATTCTCCTAAAGTAGGACTTCACCAAAGTGTTGTATGTGAGTCCCTCCACTGGTTGATTATACAGTTAAGAGGGGTTCTCAATGGACTCCCTAGATCCATGGCTCACATTAATTCGCAACTCCGACATTTGGGGAATTTGGTGCTATGACACCTATGTTCTCCCGAAGTAGTCAACTTCAAAATGACCTCGACATAGATCCAACGACCAGGGAGACTCCTGATTACCCTCAGATATGTGGCTCACATTACTTCATGATTGGTAAGTGGGTCAGGGTTTAAAGGTGGAACAGGTCCATTGATCACGGTTAGGGAAAACACCATATGTCGGTCAAACTCATTGGTAACTAAACCAACAGGTTTCCTTCGACTATTTTGAGAGTGGTGAGGCCATAACACCCCAGAGCTTCGAACTCCCAGAGTTATGAAGCCAAAAAATCTTAGCTCCTTCTAGGCCTAGCACAAGGTTCCCAGACCTTGGTCATATGGGATATTGGACAAGCCTCGAGGCTGCATGCTCAACACTTAGCAGTGATTTGGTTAGAATCATGGACATGAGCCCTCATTCACACTGGTGAAGGGTTTGAAGAAGGCTCCCTCCTTCCATAGAGTTTGAACTTAGTGACTTGCGAAGGGTGAGTTAAGAGGTCGATATGAATGAGGTGTTCCAGCGAACTCTGCCCATACTCTTATATTATGAAAACCATTCCTTATGAATATTTCCCTGCGGGTTTCTTGACAAATACAAAAATCACAGATTTGTTCTTAAATTATTTTAAAGACCCATGTCTAATAATTCTCCTGCTGCTAAGCAGAGGTAAACAAGGACCAGGTAAATACAGAATTTTACATAAGAAGAAAAATCATTTCTAATGATTTATCAAAAACTATAAGATTTTAACCATAAACACATGAATTCAACCATTACTTCCAGTCCAGTACACAAAGTATGAAAATACTTATAAGAAACCAGAATCATGAAGATACTACTGAAAGGGGTGCCCATTTCCACCCAACCATAGGCACAATTAATCTTGAACGGATTTACCACTGGCCACCCCCTAGCTATATCATGATTCTTTGAGAGACTCTTTCTTCTTGATCAACAAAAGTCAGGGACAAAGTTTACTCTCCTCCTCCCACAAGAACTTGGCACAACATTTTTCTCTCTACCAAGCAAGGGGGTCTGCAACGAGTGCTTCCACAATCACTCATCCTCTCTGCAGCCCCACTTATTAGCTTGAACTGAAAACGATGCCAACAACTTCTTCCACCCAGAAAAAATTTGTTTCTCATTTCTCCTCCAAACCAAATAGATACAAGTGCTCTTCCCTCTTTTGGAGATTGGTCTCTCCACTCCTCTTCCTTGTAGATCAACCTNTTTCATGCCTTCCTCAACAATATTGCATGGGTATGAATCCCCAACTCGTGGTCAGGTCAGGAATCCTTGCAGATGGTTACTCTGCCCATATCCTCATTAACTCTTGAGGAGGGCTTCCCAACTACGAGCCTGACTGGAAATTCATTTATGGGTTAGAGGAGTGTTCTTGGTATGAGAAATTAAATCCAGTAAGGTACTGGTTTGGTGGGGGTCATCTCAACCATTTCTGGTTCCCCTCACCATCTCTCCCCTAGAATCATGGTCTATATTGGAAAACCCCCCTTTCAACGGTCATGCAACGCTTTCCATTTTTAATTAATAACATAAATACATACACTAAATTTTATAACAAAAGTTTCATCAAATCCAACAGTCACACATATTCAGTTTTCCACAGTCTTTTCACAAGTTATAGTTACATTTACAAGCTGGGGGAAATGGGGGTGTTACAATCTCCTCTGTCTTAAGGAACATCATCCTCGATGTTCTACCCGTCAATGTGCTTTATATGTAAAGAAGTAAACAAAAATAGGTATGCATGTTTCATGGCATCCTCCATTTCCCATGTAGCTTCATCTGGACCAAAGTGTTTCCACTGCACCTTGACCTATGCAATGGTTTTGTTCCTGAGTGGAATTTCTTTCCTGTCTATTATGTATTGTGGTTCTAGGAGGAATTCTCCCTCTTGTTCCACCTGAATCACAGACCAATCAATTATATGATTAGAATCATGTACATATTTCTTCAGTAATGAAACATGGAAAACATTATGTGCCTTCACTGTGGGAGGGAGTGCTAGTCTATATGCTACAGGTCCCACTCTATCCAAAATTTCAAAGGGTCCACAATATCGAGGTGCCATGTTGGAACAAGCTCCCATTCTCAAGGATCTTTTCCTGGGTCTAACTCAGAGATACACATGATCCCATGCTTTGAACTCTCTAGGAGTCCATTTTCTATCTGCATAGCTTTTCAGTCTATCCTGAGCTATTTTCAGATTATGTTTTATTTGAGCTACTTTTTGTTCCATTTCTTTCATCATATCCGGCCTAATTGTAATTCTATCTACTGGGTTATCCCAGTTGATTGGAATCTTGCATGGTCTACCATAGAGGGCCTCAAAAGGGCTCATCTTCAATGACTCGTGATAGCCATTGTTGTAGGAAAATTCTACTAGTGTTTGGTAGTCTTCCCACTTCTTAGGATAATGCATTACATGCATTCTTAACATGTCCTATAACACTTGGTTTACTCCCTCTGTCCATCAGTTTGAGGGTGATAGGATGTACTAAATAGCAATTTAGTTTCAAAACCAAGAAACAAAGATTTCCAAAAGTTTGAAGTAAATTTCGTAACTCTGTCAGATATGATTTCCTTAGGCATGCCATGCAGTCTAAATATTTCTTTCATGAAAACACTGGGGATATATGTTTCCTTGCAAGTTGATTTGATGGGAATAAAGTGGGAAACATTGTTCAGTTTGTCCACAACTACCATGATGGCGTCATTCTGTTTGGTTGATTTTGGTAACCCTATGATTAAATCGATGGAAATGGTTTCCCATTTCCATTCTGGGATTGGTAGGGGCTGCAATATCCCTGTTGGATGTCAGTGCTCTACCTTAACCTACTGGCATTCTAGACATTTAGCTAAGTAATCAACTATGTCCTTTTTCATTCTGGGCCAATAAAATAGTTTCCTAGTGGTTGTGATCATCTTCTGATAACCAGGATGACCAATATATGGTCTTTTGCGTAGTTCATCCATTATGAACCTCTTCAAGTCATCATAATTTGGAACATACAACCTACCTTTGTAAGTTAGTAAGCCATCATTCAACAATTGATAACCCTCATACTTAAGCCCTATGGGCTCTTGTTCTAAGTATGATTTTATAGTACTAGAAAATGCATTTGTTTCTTGTGCACTTTTGGCTCTCTCCTTGACGTCCGTTTCATAGGTGCTTACAACTGCCAAGTGAATCACTTTCATATTTTTGCTAATGGAATCAACCACCCTATTTTATTTTCCTTTGATATGTTTGATTTCAAAATCAAACTCACTAAGGAGAGCCATCCATATAGATTGTCTAACATTGAGTTTTGGTTGATCAAACAAATATCTCAACCCACTATGGTTTGTCATAAGCACAAATCTCCTACCTAGGAGGTAATGCCTCCACATTTTTAAATCATGTACTATGGAAGCCAATTCTATATTGTGGGTCACATAATTGATTTCATGCTCATTCAATTTTCTAGATTCATAGAAAATTACATGTCCTTGTATAAGGACTCCTCTGAGCCCTTCCTTGCAAGAATATGTACACACAAGGAAGTCCTCGTTCAGGTATGAAATCTTCAGCACAGGTGCATTGGTTAGAAGGTATTTCAACTCTTGGAATATCTCTTCACATTCTTATGTCCAAATGAATTTAACTCCCTTTTTCTGAAGGGAGGTGATTGGGAAAACAATCTTGGAAAATCCCTTTATGAACCTCCTATAGTATCCTGCTAGGACCATAAGGATCTGATATTAGATACATCCTTTGGGGTAGGCCAATTCATAATGTATTTGATCTTGTCAGGATCAACTTCCACTCCTTCAGAAATAACATGGCCTAAGTAATGGAATTGTTTCTGGAAAAAGTCAGACTTACTAAACTTATCATAGAGATGATGTTCTCTTAGAACTTGAAACACTAGCTTGAGATGTTGTTCATGCTCTTCCCTATTTTTGGAATAGATTAGGATATCATCAATGAAAACCAATACAAATCTTTCCAAGAACTTATTGCGTACATTATTCATTAAGCACATAAAATTGGTTGGTGCGTTGGTAATCCCAAATGGCACCACCACAAATTCATAGTGACCATATCTTGTTCTAAAGGTTGTTGTGTGGATGTCTTCATACTTAATTCAAACATGATGGTATCCATACCTCAAGTCAATCTTGGAGAAAATTGTAGCACCCCTTTAATGGTCAAACAAGTCATCGAACCTTGGCAAGGGATACTTGTTCTTAATGGTCATCGTATTGAGTTGTCTATAGTCTATGCACAACCTGAGTGTGCCAGCCTTCTTTTTCACAAACAAGTCTGGTGCTCCCCATCAAGACACACTAAGATGAATGTATCCTTTGTGCAACATATCCTTTAGTTTTATTTTGAGCTCAAACAACTCTAGTGTACTCATTCTATAAGGTGTTCTAGACACTGGCACCACTCCTGGTACACGTTCTATTGAAAAGTCAATATCTCTTCTTGGAGGTAGACCTGGTACCTCTTCGAGAAACACATCTTTATACTCTCTTAGTGTGGGATGGTCCTCTAGGATTGGTTTATTGTTCTCAAAAGAGTTCAACACTTGTATTTCATACAAATGACATCCTTTTCTGCAATACTTCTTCACTTGAAGGGATGATATTTGTCTCACTGAGACAAGATTTTGAATCCCTTGTAGGGTTACCTTTCTCCCTTCTTCATCTTCACATTCCAAGGTTTTATTGTAACAATCCAACTTAGTTTTATGGGAAACCAACCAGTCCATGCCAATTAGCAGGTCATAAGATCCTAAAGCGAGCATGTTTAGGGTTGCTTGGGTGGGTAATCAATTTATAATGAATTGGCATGCTTGTATGACCTATGTTACCTTTCTTTTGGTTCCAATGGTTAGTTGTACCAGCCATGATTTATCATGTTTATCTTGTTGCAATTTACATTTCTCAACAATTTGAGGCGCAACATAACTTAGATTAGAACCAAGGCCAATTAAAATGGAAACTAGATGGTTGACAATCATACCTTCCATCTCCACCACTGAAGCTTGGTGGTATTATTGTCTATTATCCAAGGTTTCATAGATTTGTGGCATGATCCTAGCCACATCATTGACTTTGGTAGCCTCTTGGATGGTGTAGGTCCTCCTATTGTTATGTTTCCTAAGTGGAAAGTCCCTCAACAGATGTTCTTCTCCACAACCCCAACATTTCAAAGGCTCTCTCTTTGTGTTATCAGTCTTACCTGGGGCTGGTCCAAAGGGTTTAGTACCACTATGAGATGGAAAATTATGTTGATATACACTTCTAGTAGGAAGGATCATCTTAGAACTTTTCCCATGTCTCTAAATCTTGAGGATTTAAACCCCTTATTCTTGAATCCCGAATTACTTTTCTTCTTCCATTCCTCATGAGGTTTTGTCTTATTCTTGAATTTCTCATAGCAATACCTTGCCTTCTAGATAGTATCTTCTAAATTCTTTGGCTCTTCAAAATCGATTCTTTCCTGGAAGGACTGAGGTAATACACTAATAAATTGTTTCATCTTTACCTTTTCATCCTTTATGTAGGGCACATACCTTATCAACTCAATAAATTTGTTGATATATTCATCTATTGTGAGTTTTACCAACTTGAGTTCATAGAACTACTTTGTATTCCCATCAAAGTATTTCTCTGATATATACTTCTTCTTGAACTATTTCTCAAATTGTTTCCATGACAAGTCCTTCTCATGCATTCCTTTCACATTCCTAAGGTCCTCCCTCCAAATGGAGGCCTTTCCATTCAGATTGAAAATGGATATTCAAGCCTTTAAGTTTTCATAGTAGTCTTGGACTCTAAAGTACTTCTTCAAGCCAAGAAACCAAACTTCTGCTTCTTCCACCTTCTTACTTTCTCCATCGAAAGTGGGTGGTTTGGATTTATTAAACTCTTTAGGTTCATGGATCTTGGAATGTTTCCTCTTCTTCCTTATCCTCTGGGAATGTCAACTAGTTTTGCTACTAGAAGATCCCTTGGAGTTGTCAGTTTCCTCACCAGAGGATTCTTTCGAAGAGTGTCTCTTGACTCCATGTTGGGCCTTATTTGAGGTGCTTCTCCCTTTGTGGACACTTCCAGGGCCATGCTTCGTATCTCAGGTGGAATTTGAGTTTTTTTAGTATGATGTCTGTCCACATGAATGGTTATTGGTCCATGTTGCAACTGCCTTTGTATATCTGAAAATATTTGCATTAGGACTGCGTTAATTTCAGTTTGCTTTTCCTGCTCTTTTATAAACCTTTCATTGTCATCCTTACAACTCTGTAATTCTGCCACAAGGCCTCTTACGGTTTCATCCAATTCAGGAGGGGTTTCCACTGCCCTCATCTCATCGGATTCCTCTTCTCTATTGTGGGATATTTCCACCAATTCATGGTGTGTCACCATCCCTTACATTGTATTTTTCCTACTATCCACTAACTGCTTAAGTGACGATAATTTTTTTTTTGTTAGTTAATCATTTACTAGTTTATGAACAACACACAATTTAGATTTTTCAAAACATATACAATAACATAAATTTTCATTCCTCTCTTAAGTAGAGGTTTAAATAAGCCTCTCAAGAGTGGGGTAAGATAGGGTGCTACCATTAAAGGGTCTCTAATAATATTTTCATGCGACTCATTCATGAGCCCAAGCAGGCCAAGTGTTTTTGCCTACTTTGTTACCAATTTGTAACACACCCGACCCCTAAGTACCCTTTTTAGGGGTGGGGAATCAAAATTTGGTTTCCTTAATTGTCTCGATTCCTCCTTTTGAGGTATCCATCCTCTTCTAATCCACTGTATCTTTCTAATGACTGCTACCATGCTCTAATCCGAGCACTGGATTGCAAGTTATGGCCTCCCAAAGCTCTTCAGGTGTTATTAGTCAAGGGCCACGTGGTGCCCATGTGGATCCATCTCATTCATACGATCCAAAATTACCAAAAGTACTAGAGATTCCCCAACATTCCTACATCCACGGTGGAGGTCCATCCACCGTCCAATCCAATGGTGGGACTTGATCCTCGTTTAACACATAAGAAGAAGGGGAATTCGACGTTCTGTGCTTCGACGTTGAACACCCCTTTTTCCTTTCTACACGCATATCCTCCGGAGTCCTAAAATCTCAGAGTCCCGAAGGGGCCCGAAATCTTTCCATGTGGCTCCAGCCTTGGGTCCTTTCATCTTATATATGATAATATACCCCATTCCTCTGGAGTTTCGAAGTCCAGGACTCCTGAAGGGTCCACCCTTACACATGGCAATGTATTAAACGTAAAGGAAAGGACAGGTGGGTCCCGAGTACTCCACCCACCAAATGGACCAAGAGAATATGTTCCAGGGGGGGTGACACACGAAAATGAAAATATGAAACATGGCCCCATTAGTGGGTGACGCATGTTATGTTCTAATGGGCACATAGGGTTTACAAAAAGTACGAATCAAGGTGACACATGGCATGTCAAACATGGTTCCATGTCAACCTGGGTGACATCATCGATCCACATCACTCCAGACTGATAGCCGTCCAACGCCCTTAGACCTCACGGTTGAGATGCATCCACGTAGATCCATTGATCTACGACCTCCATTACTCCATAACTTCAGGTGTTTGGGGGATCCGCTATTTGAATTCCTCCTTTCTCTCGAAGTGGTCAGTTCCGAGTTGACCACGGTTTGTATCTAACAGTCATGGGAGATCCCAAAATGTCCTCATATCTACATCTCTTATCACTTCGTGAATTCAACGTTCGGGTGTTCTTCTTTCTTACCACCCCCTTTCTCCTAGAATGGTCAATGCCAGACTGACCTTATGTAACACACCCACGATGGGGCAAAGGAAAAGAACAACAGATTAAATTTCATCCTCCTTACATGAAAAAATCCTCTTACTCTCTACGGGTTCTAATTTGGAAAGTCCAGGACTCAGCCCGAGCCTATGGTCAAGATTCTCCGAGTCTAAATCAAACGAGACTTTGAGACCATGATAGTCTCACCTCTAAATCAGACACATGCCCTTTCGGCCTCTGTTGCAAGTCTTATGATACCCGTGACCTTCTTCTTTGCACTTCAACGAAGGCTCAGAGTTGGCGTTAGCCCCTTTTCTCTTGGACTCTCCTCAGATGTGACCTTGCTGATGACCACGCGATTGCAGGCATGGCCACAAGTGGTTTGGGGTCAACCTACTTTTGGGCCTGCAATCCTCCTCAAGTCTCCACGTGTCCTCCTAATGAAACCACGATTTCAATTGCGACCCACCCTTGATATTTTAAACTTCACACAACTCATGTCCCCACAATGCTACGAGATCGATGATCTCACGATATTGACGATACTGTCTGAATCGACGGTTCATATCTGTGCCTCTCAAATCTACGAACCATATCTGTTCCTCCTAGATAAACGAATGTGATCTCTTCGCAATTCCGGACTTCGGGGTTTTGAAATATCAAACCCTGCTTCTTCCGTACTTCAAACTTTCAGAGTTGACAATATACAAACACTTGTCCTACTCAATCAACGGTCTTGCTTCCACTTCGGGTGTTTAATCATTTAATCCAAATCAACGATCCTCCAACCCTCTTCTCGATCGACAATCGAGATCTCCTTCAGGTTTCAGACTTCTGAGATCTCAAATATCAGACCTTCTTCCCAATGAATTTTATCTGAAGGCTACAATCCTATGATGCGTGTCCTCCTAATATGATGATCGAGGATTAATTCGGATCTTCACCCAGAGCTCATAGATTTGCGCAACGTGTCCTCCAAATCTAATGGCTATGAATTCACTTTGGGACTTTAACCAGAGTTCATAGATTCACACCATGTCTCCCTCAGACATGTTGGTCCAGGTTCACTTCCAGTCTTTGGGTCTTCGGGGTTCGGAAATCTCAGTTGTCAAACTGAAACCCCACTACAATCTTCCCGGAGCTCTTGATCTATTGACAAGTGTCCATGTGCCAATCGACGGCTCACGACTCTTTGACTCTTCGAGTGTTTCAAAACTTTGACCTTTGCCTTCCTCTCAATCTTCTGAACTATCGACATGTGTCCTCCTGGATCCAACGATCCAAATTTTCTCCGGCCCTTCGGCTTTCCGTGCTTCGGGACTCTCAAGTTTCAAACTTGCCTCCTCTCGAATAGATTCCTATGGAGTCCATAGTTTGTCGCCACGTGTCCCTCTGGATTGGGTGGTCCAGATTCACTTTGGGTATTTGGGGTTCAGGAATTTCAAATTTTAACCGAAAACTCTCGAACAGATTTCTCCGGAGTCCATGATCCATCGCCACGTGTCCCTTTGGAGCATGCGGTCCCAAGCTACTTCGAGACTTCAAAAATTTGGTAAGTCCTCTTCTGCTATGTGTGCAAGGTACTAAGGTTCATGTACCTTGTTTAGATCAGATGGCTGTCAAACCTCTGCGATGTGATCCAACACCCACTGTCACTCCTCCTCCTAGGCTTCTGACTTACTCCGACTTAGAAAGTTTTCTAAGTGCTCAAAGGATTTGACCTTTTCTCCTCCTACGGGGCCATCTCTTGGATTTTGTTTGCGCTCTTGAAAGCGCTATCTCCTATGAGCTTGATCTCTTTGAAGGTTTTCGTTGTCCCACACACTCCTTGCGTTTCAGGGATTGCTTCAAACTCAGATCGAAGGTCAACGATGATCAACGGTTCACAGGAATTGCGGGGTCCCAACATGCAGGTTCTTTACCAGGGATTTCGACCTCCACAATCTGGAAAGTGATCTCTTGATTCTAGTCTAACCGGGATCGTTGATCCTCTAACCTATTGAGATCAACGACAAGGGTGAATTGTGGGTCGTGAACTAGCGCATCTGCTATTTTTACCTTTGCGCTCCACAGTGACTCACCACCCTCGATCTTCGTTCATAGATCGACGATGCATATCAATTGCGGGGTTTAACTTGTACTTCGTACAACTTGACATCTCAGAGCCTCAAGCTCCAATGTTCCTAGACCCAGGTCACGTGGATCTTCATAAAACTCTGGGGCTATGATCCCCTCTCTTAGTCAGGTTTTGGTTAAGGAAATAAGTGCAAGTTCGGAGTCTCCTAGACTACCGTTCTGAAGGGAACACCTTCCCAACTCGCAAAAAATTATGCTCTAAATCAAGGCAAGGTAACTTGTGAGGTTATGAAATTGGTAAATATGCCCAGAGGCTTGCTTCGACTTCGGAACAACGATGTAAATTCCTGGGGAAAGCACCTTCAAGTGATTAAACCGTATGAAAATCCAAGAAGAATTATAGGTTCTCAAGGAAACGAACGCATACTCATAACTTAATCATTTAATATCGAGAAGGAAACCTTTATAGACATGTGAATACTCACATGCATCCATTATTTACCATTCAAAACATAAGACAAGAAACAACTTATCAAAACCATAGAGTGTGATGTGACTGCTGAAAGGGGTGCTTGTTCCACCCAACCATAGGCTCAGTCACTCCCAATGTATTTATCACTGGCTACCCCCGAGCTTAAGCCACGATTCTTTGAGATTCAATCTCTTACTTCCAGCTCAATGAAAGTTAGGGACGAAGGTTACTCTCCTTCTCCCAATACAAAAAATAGATAAGGATGAACATTACTCTCCTTCTCCTGGTTGAATCTCTAATTTCTGTGATCAGAACTCATTGTTCCTCCTTCAGTCCTTCATCGGACCTGAGAGTTTCCTCTCTCATCTCTGCATTTTTTCTTAGTAGGTCTCCCTCTATCCACCACACTTCCTTTCTTGCCTCCCTCAGAAAGATTGCATGTGGCTTGAATTTCCCAGTCCGTGGTCAGTTCCGGAAGCCTTACCGATAGGCAGTCTACCCCATCCCTCATTAACTCTTGAGTAGGCCTTCCCACCTACCAGCTTGACGAGAATTCATTCTTGGTCAGAGGGTGGTTATGATCTGAGAAAATTTATTCTAGCAGGGTACTAGTTTGGTGGAGGTTAACGCAACCATTCCTGGTCTCCTCCACCACCTTTCACAACATTTTGTGGTCTCTCTCTTAGCACATCCCCTCTTTCAACAGTCATGCAACACATAACCATTTTCTATTAAAAATAATCCGAATTTACATTCATCGACATTCTACACAAGGTCTGTCAAATCAAACATTCACACTTTTAAGTTTTCCATAGTTCCTCGGCCCATATAGTTATATTTATAGACTGGGGGAAACAAGGTTTTACACCTTGGCATGGATCCAACAACTAGGGATGATATTGAAGCATCCCTAGATCTATAGTTCTTGTTAATTTGTAGCTCTAACATTCGAGGGTTTTGGCATTATGATGGCTCCACTCTCCCGAAGTAGGACTTCTCCAAAGTGTTGTATGCGAGTCCCTCCACTGGTTGATCATATGATTAAGAGGGGTTCTCAATGGACTCCCCAGATCCATGACTCACATTAATTTGCAACTCTGGTGTTTGGGGAATTTGGTGCTATGACACCTCTGTTCTTCCAAAGTAATCAATGCCAGATTGACCTCGACGTATATCCAACGAACAATGAGACTCCTAATTACCCTCGAATCTGCAGCTTGTGATACTTCTTTATTGGTAAGTGGGTCAGGGTTTAACGATGGAATAGGTCCATCGATCGCGTTACTTCGTGACATCAGCGAGCCACATCACTCTAGATTGTGTTGGCAACCAATCATTTTTTTTATTACTCTTAAAAAACGCTGCCTACACCCCTTGTCTCATTAATGACAAATCATCGTCGCATTGTGCTTCCAGGCATTTGTTTCATTTGTCGACAATTGCAATTTGATCTCGATTTGATTTTCACAACTGTAAGTGTGAAAATACCTCTTTCATCGTTTGGACTGTAGTCGTCTTTTATCAATTTCTCTAAAATACACTTCACCATTGGTTTATCACATGACTACTAAAGGTTTTCTCGAATTTATGTCCTTGAGCATACTCTTACCTTGATTGCGCATTTTGATATGTTTGATTGCTAAGCCTTTGGGCATAAAATTTATTGATTTTATTCTGATCTTATGAAAGTTATAATGGATTTGGTCTTATTGCTTTTATCCTTATTGCTATGGACTTTTCACTCAGCTATTATGTGAAGAATTTTGGATCACTCTGTTCTCAAGACTTTGGAATGCAAACACTTCAATAAGCAACGAATACATTGGTAAGTTTATGAAGTTTAATCCAAGAAATAGCAATGGTTTGAAGGCGCATGGATTAATCATATTCGATTTTACAAGTTAATGCTTGATATATATATTGGTAAGTTGATAATATGTTGAAATGATTCATAACTCCAAGCTATGTATTAGCATTGATCAATGTTTAAACTTTGGTTGAACGATTTATTGACACGATGGATATGGTGTTTGAATCGAACTATACACTTGGCATGAGTATAACACATAGGTATCGGTTCTGCTCTGTTTGACTGGCACGTGAATATGATTACACACCTATCTGCTGGCCGATACACATGGTATAAACGATTATGTTTTGATAACACTGTACTCAGTTAATTAATACAGTACGAGGCGGTGGTAATCCCACCACCTTCGCACGTTTGCAGTTAATTCCGGTCTATTCGAGCTTTGAAGCCATCAAACCCAACGTTTTTCAACTCTGTGCATTGTT
>SNQJ01S0139795.1:12053-32384 GCA_010110895.2 Picea sitchensis | reverse complement strand
ATAGTCTTAAGAGTTTTGTTTACAACTTCCACCTGCCCATTGGCTTGGGGGTAGTCGGGTGATGAATGTTCTTTCCGTAACCCAAACTTTGATGTTAATTCGGTCATCATCTGATTCTGAAAGTGACTTCCATGGTCAGTGACAAACTCCCTCGGGACGCTGAACCTTTCTATGATCTGGTTGAATAAAAAGAGAGTTGTAGTATCTCCATCATCTTTAAACGTTGGTATAGCTTCGACCCACTTTGTGAAGTAGTCTACAACTACGATGATATAGAGGTGCCCCCTTGTTGAAGGGGGGTTGCAGGTAGTGTAATCAATCACCCACTTGTTGAAGGGACCAACTGTGATGACATGAAACATGGGAGAGGGATGTGCCCTCATCTTCCGAGAGAAGATTTGGCACAGATGGCACTTCTTGATCGATTCGATACAATCTTTGATAAGTGTCGGCCATAAGTAACCTGCTCATAGAATATTTTGGGTTGTTTCTAACCCAGACAAATGACTGCCACAAGATTTGGTATGGAAATCGTTAAGAACGATAACTGCTTCCTCATGAGTGAGACATCAGCATAGGATGCAGTCTACACCTCTCCGATACAATGTATCATCGATTATGAAATAATTCTTAGCCTGATGGCATATGTGTCGACGCTCATCACGAGAAGCAGTGGTGGGGCACTTCAAAATCTAGAGATAGATAAGTATATCTCCATACTAGGGATCCGAAGATGTGATAAAAAACATATCTCCCCGTATAGGCAATTCTTTAGGCACAACGTCACTTGACTCAACCAGAAGTTCCGAAATAAGTTCTGCGAAGACCAGTGACTTTTTGGACTTTGCTGAAACGAAGTCTAATTCAAACTCCTAGAGGATGACTATCCATCTACTGATTTTTCCGCCTATTACCCGTCATGTCAACATGTACTGGAATGGATTCACGACAACAATGACAGTTTTCTTGCGAAACATAACATAATGACGAAATCGTTGAACAACATGAACTGTTGCCAACGTAAGTTTTTCGATGTGAGAATAATTGAGTTCCGGTCCTACGAGGCCTCAACTCAGGTAGTAGATCACGTATTCTTAGAACAAGTCATCCTCCTGAACTAAAACCATGCCAATGGTTGATTCTGCTGCAACCAGATATAATAATAAATCTTTGTTATAGTTAGGTGGCTGGAGCAGAGGGGTAGTTGTGAGGGCATGTTTTAATGCATCGAAAGAGTGTTGATCCGCATCATCCCAGTAAAAGGGAATGTATTTCTTCAGTAAGCACATAAAGCCCTTGGTGATCTCGGCATAGTTGGTGATGAAGCGTCGTAAAAAGTTCGCCTTGCCTTGTAGACTCTGAAGTTGAAGGATTGTGCGTGGGGGGGGAAACTGAATTATTGCCTCAACCTTGAGAGGATCAACCATGATCCCTATTGTTGACACTATGAAACCTAACAATCATCTTGACGTTACACAGAAGCTACACTTGTTTGGATTCAGGCGAATCTGAAAGTAGCGACAACGTTCGAAGATAAGTCAGAGGTGTGTGGGATGATCCATTCTCTTGCGAGATAGGGATGCTAAATAATCTAGATAAGACTCAACTATATTCTTGAGGTCATGAAAAGAAAAAGACATGGTATGGTTGAGGTCATGAAAAGAAAAAGACATGGCCTGCTGAAAGGTGGCTCCAACATTTTTGAGACCAAAAGGCATTTTATGATATGCAAATGTACCCCATGGGCAGATGAATGTCGTTTTTTGTTGGTCTTTGGGTTTGATTTGAATTTGATTGTATCCCAAAAAACAGTCCATGAAGGAAAAGGCTTCGCAACCCACACATTCATCAATGATCTGGTCTATGAACGGTGTGGGAAAATTTTCTTTGGGACATGCCTTGTTCAAATCATGGAAGTCGGTACATACACGAATCGTGCCTTGTTTTTTATTGATCGACAAGGAGTTTGACACCCACTGGGTCAAATGGATAGGATATATAAACCCGACTTTTAGCAATTTCTCAACCTAAACCTTAATGGCTGCTGCTTCCTTAGGATTAACTGGACGGAGCTTCTACCGAACCGGCTTGGCATCAGGATACGTTGTGATTTCATGTTCAACTATTTTTGGATTGATGCCTAGAATTTCCTCGTAAGACCAGGAAAAAACGTCGCGGAATTATTTGAAAAGATCTGTGTATATTTGAATCTCTTCGGGGGAGTAGTCCGCTCTGACGAAGACATTCTCCACGACACTAGGGTTTCGAGAGATATTGATTGGCAAGGTTTCAGTGATAGTTTCCATATTACCCTCAGCATAAACCTCATGTGTAGCTAAGGGATTAATAGGACAAGACCAATCTCTCTTCATATTCACAGTGAATTCTCCTACTTCAATTCGACTTAACTCTGGGAGGAAGTATGGTCTGTGATGAAGATCTTCCCAGGGTTTATCCGGACTAGTCATTGCTTCAATTATTGCTTCATCAGAGGGCAAGACTAAGTCTAATGAATTGGTGTGAGCGAGAGAACCCTGAGCCCAAATAGGCTCTAGAAGTGGATCTAACTCTTGTGCAGGAGCTGGATCAATGTGGGCTGAAGTTTGTTGGACTAAAGAGTACGCTACTTTAGCTGCAGACAAGGGTATGGACATGCCTGAATTCCCTGTCCCATCCACCGTGGTCGATGGGGAAGGAAGTGTCCACAGATCATCGAAGTAAGTCATGCAGAACGACGAAACTTGAAAAATACCAACCTTATGGTGATTGGATATAAACTTGATATCGCCTTGAGGGGGCGGGTAATCGAAGGTACCCATCAAAGATGGGCACAAACCAACCCCTATGTTGACGATGCCTAGTTGAGGATTATCAATCATCGGGACTGTGGATGCCCCCAAAGCAGGGTCAGGTCTAGAGAAGGACAATTGATCGATGGTCACTATCCGACCTTCGTGTGGAAACAACAAGACCTGGAAAACTGTAGCAACCACAGCTTGCATGGCATAAGTCCAAATCCTTCCTAACAAGAGGTTATAGTCGAGGGGAACATCGACTACCTCTACTTCGACACACATGGTATTCCCTCCTAACTGCATGGGGAAAGAAGGAATGATACCATGTGGTCGGAACTAACGACCGTCAAAAGCAGTGAGGAGAGTAGGTGACAGAGACAAAATGGGCTGGCCAACAACCTTCCAACATGCCAACAATATAACGCATGTCGAGGCACCCTCATCAACCACCGTGAAGAAGATATTCCGAGTAAAAGTTTTCATGGGATAAGCCACTACTATCTGAAACGCTACGTGGTAAGAGGTTTTAAGTCAGTTGTATCCAGCATAATTGTACCTAGATTACAAGTCTTGGTAGATCCTAAAGCAGTTAACAAAGATTTCCTCTGGGAAGGGAAGCTTTGGAGGACCTCCAAAGCGGACATCGCACAGGGGGTTTGTGATAAATCTTCCACCATAGAGTAGTTCTGGGCGGCCCTTGTGTTTGGGTTATGAGAATATTTTTTGAATGTGCCTTTGGGAATGCGTGCCATTGTTTTTCCCAACGTCTTCTTAATCTGTAGAGGAAGAGATGGGAGGTCATCTTCTTTGCCCTTCTCAGAAGTGCTCAGTTTACTATAGTCATGCGCTCTAGTTGATATAAAAGCGTCACCCCTCACCATATATACGTTCGTGAATGCGGGGTTGTTCGTAGGCGGACAGGGTTCTTGGTTGTCCCCTTATGTGCTTGCAGAGGCTTGGGTTAGATTTTGTCCATGTTGAAATGGATTGGTTAACACAACAGGTTGTTGCTGCATCACAAACTTTTGGGCTTCTGCAAGTCGAGGACATAGATGGGTCGGGTGGTCTTTTGCGCACAAGTTGCCTGGATACCTCGCCTTCCGTTTCTCAGTGTTGTCCCCACCAGCATTATCGATGGGTTTTTTATCCCCCTTACCCTTCTTTCATTGTTTTTTCTTTCCTTCAGGCTGCTGGGTGGCCTTTGGGTTAGTCGATTGCACTGTGTGTACCTCCAACGTTTTGGTAGGGGGAGCACCCAAAGTAGTAGTTTGGTTGGCGGTTGTGTGTTGTATAGATAACTGCTGCAACTGCTTCATCAATTGCTCAGTGGGCTTTGTTTGTGCTGAACCAACAATACCATCGACATGTGGTCCGACTCTCTGTCTAGTTTTATTCAATATTGAGCGTGGCACATCTGGCAATATGTTGTACAATAAACCAGACTGAGAATAGATGAGCTCAAATTGTTGAGCCCTCATGATGGCATCTTCTTCGGGGAATACTCCTGATGTTGCGACGTCTTTGGATGACTGCAGGACCAAAGAATTAAGGAACCACTCAAGCAATAAGGCTGGTGGGACTGGCACCTTAACTAGACTCTTCCAGCGTCTCCATTCTTGGATGTGAACAGAGATATGGTTCACTGTCATCTGTTCAAAAATGGCCAGTAGCTTCATGCCAACGCCGTATCTCACAGGTAACTGGAAATGGTTTAGGAAAGCCATTGCCAGCTCACCGAAGGAAGAGTATCTTAAGCGATCGAGTTCAATGTACCATTTCGCGGCACTCCCAATGAGAGTACGTTGAAACAATCACAACTGTATGGAGTCATCTTTCAATGAGTTAGATGAGCACCAATGATGGAAGGTAGTCACATGATCTCCTGGATCTTCGTTAGGATTGGCTTCAATCTTTGGAATGTCTGAAGGCAACTTCGTCGGCATAGGAGGTCAACGCGGATCATGAAAAATAGGGTCATTCAACAACCTTGTCAAATCTGGCAAGTGCAAAGTCGCCAGGAAGGGTAGTTTGGGTTGTTGGTGATAACCTGGGAAAAGGGGGGCCTAGAGTTTGAATGGCACCNAGGAGGTCAACGCGGATCATGAAAAATAGGGTCATTCAACAACCTTGTCAAATCTGGCAAGTGCAAAGTCGCCAGGAAGGGTAGTTTGGGTTGTTGGTGATAACCTGGGAAAAGGGGGCCTAGAGTTTGAATGGCACCAGGTTGCCAGGAAAAGTTTGGTTGTTGGCCTGGATTCTAGTAGAAACCATGGCCCTGGCCAGCGTATGGATTTTTCATATGTGGAGACATCATCGACTAACTTCCAAAATAGGACATAGATGGTTGGGCATGCATTGCATTTGAAGTACTTTGGGAAGGGTTGCCCCATGTCGGTCCCATGGGGATAGGCATAGTAGTTTTTCCGGGGTTCCATTGATTGTGGAAAGAATTACCCCAGATCGACATTCCAAACGAGAGAAAAGATCCTTGCCAAGAATTCCAAGGCCCTGCTATGGAAGAAGTTCCTAGGTTTTCCCCCTATGCAGGAATAGTACCCTGCATAGGAGTAGATTGTCCAAAACTGGGATTGCCCCTAGTCGGGAAGGTGGCTGACGAGAAGGCATTGTTACCAAATGTTCCGGCCAAAGAAAATGGTATCGAACCTACCATTATACTATGCGAAGGTGGTCCTTGACTCCTCGCTCCAAATAAACTATGGTATGTAGGTTGTCTGGTGGATTGTTGATGCGAGCCACCGAGTGAAGGGGATGAAGGAGGGATATGACCTCCTCCGTAAGGGAAAGCATTAAAAGGAGCAGGAGTGCCCCCCATGTGACCTTGTAGAGGAGTGCTAGATCTTCCTTCCCCCAGACCTGAAGTCTATAAAGTGGAGTAGGAAATTACAGGACTTGTACCCGAACTAGGCATCACGTATGAGAACAGAGGGCCTGTCGCACTTGGTGTGAAAGGGGTTGTGGCTGCCGCCAAAGATGGGATCGAACCACTGTGCAATGTAGAAGCGGTCGATACCATGGTGGCTTGGACCAATGATGGTGGGTTAGGAGGTGAAAACTATCCTATGGTGACAACCATAGTGGGAATTGAAGAATTCCCAGAAGGAGTAACATCATTTGTTTCCATTGCTGTGTGCAACATTGTCTGGTGCTCGTAAAATTGAATTGGTATGATGAAAGGTGCCAAGAAATCAGTGGTTGGGGTTTCAACCAGGCCAAGAGAGTTTTCTTCAAGGTCCAAAATGGTCAATTCCTCCGGATGTTGGTCAGGCACAATTACTTGTAACCCAGTGGCTTTAAAAGACCCTTGTTGGTTTAGCTTTCGCCTTAATGGTGGCGGGGGTGGCTCCAGTGTAACCAACGACAGACCAAGAAGCCTTTGTGACCGGTGGAGATTGTGATCCTCCACTATGTGAGAAGATCAAATACACTCTAGGGTAGTCTAAACATTCAAAAGTAACACACACTAAAAAAGTCCCTAGAAGATAAGACAGGAAAACACTAAATTAATTGGAAGAACAATTACAACAACCAACACTAGAGCAACTTACCGGTGCAAGTGAAACTCGAACATAGAAGCACCCTCCAGCTATACTTTGCAAAGTGTGGCCCAATGTCTATCCTAGGTACCACGGTATACCCCCACAATCACCTGTGTATGCCCCTAAAAAAGATAGGCAACTAGGTTGCCAGCGCGCGAACAGTCACCAGGTGGGTACAATCGAAAGTCGGGTAGACCAAAATGAGTAGGGTATCGAGCCCAAAACCTATCAAGGGTATCGAAAGAAAGTGGTATGGAAGACAACTGAGGACCTCGAATGGATTCGAGACCCACGAAGCCCCATTGCAAATGCAATCGACGGAATCCCAAAACAAGCCCTCTATATGTGTTCTCCACTACGATTGGTCCAACTTTGGAGGGGTTATCTCCGCTACCTTTCCGCACGCGACCTTGTGTTTATCCCCTGTGTTAGAGGGGGGTCCCGGATAACTTTCACGATACTGGACTTAGAAACTCCCTAACTCAGACTCCAATGTTTGATTTTAAATGGCCTTGAAGAGTTTCCTCTCCAACCTAATCCAAGGCCCTAATCCTGAACTAGTTGGTTAACCCTACAAACATAAAAGTCTAATAAATTTTAGATTTAGCGTTAATTTTATGGATTTGTCTTATTTCAAGGGGTATGAAATTGAAACTGATGATGTGTAAAGGACAAAAGAAAAAATGAATAAAAAAGCTGGAAACAAAAAACTTTTACTTAATGCAAAATTTCAACAACTTTTCAATTTTTAATTTTTTTTTAATTTTCTAAGATTTTGGACAACAAACTCAAAAGAAATTTCACTTGACTACAAACAACTTATGATCTAAGTAAACTGCGAAAACTTATGAAATAAATGGCTTTTCCCTGGCTAATAATGCAGAAACACACTCTTCAACCAAACAATAAAATGAAAGAGATTTTTTTATTTATTTAAATGCTAATACAGAAAAAAAGGAAAAATACCAACAAGTAAAAACCAAGAAAAAAAATTCTGGCCTAATCACAGATTGTAAAGAATCACTTCAAGAAATCACACACTAGCAACTTAAAAAATGACTCTCACACTTGTCTAAAAACCCTAAAAAATTATTTTTTATGACCACTTTTTAAATGAGAAAAAACAAGCTAAGGGTAAGATTAATCCTAAGCTACTGACTGCTAAGACAAAGATTCAAATACCTGAGAGGTATAATTCTCATCAAGGGAAAGGATGACTGCCTTACCCTCAACAAAAACTATCCTGCACAAGCACGCTACTGATAATCCAACAACAAGCATGTGAATGTGAGTTGTATAGAGATAGAGGGCGTGTACATGCAGGCTGACCTTGTACAGGCCATGTGTATCTCTAAACTCTGAGAAAAGATAAAAACAGACAACCCAAACTAGGAAGAGACCACTGATATTGATAACCAGGATCCCTTGAAGGCTTGGACACTCTTTTTAACAGAAAAAAACAAACAATGTAAGGAAATATTTTTAAAACAAACCAATCTGAGACAAGACTGCAAACAACCAAGACTTAGAAAGAATCCCAGAAAACCCCTGAGAATGTCTAATTCTGACAGGGAAGAGGATGAGTGCCTAAAAAATTCTCTAGACTCTACACGCTACTGCTACTTCTTCAGCTCGCGTTCACACGCGGGCTGTAAGAGAATAGGGCGCGGGTACACGCATGCAGACCTTATGCAGGCCATGTGTACCTTTGTGGGTCTTAAAACAACACAATCAAGCAACTAATATAGACAACTAGTATGGGAAACCAGACTCTCTTCTAGCTTAGACTTTACAGAAACTAAAAAAAACAGGCAAGAAAGACCAGTCGTTTTCGAAAAACTACCCAAAAAATAAAATTCCAGGAACCCTAGAGACCTCCCTAGTATGGTCGCCAATTCTGTTGTGAGGGAAATCTCCTTATGGACTAGAAAATAGGGTTATGCTTTGCATGCAGATATGACCAAGAGAAAATCTACTTTCTACCTTCATCCCCAGACTTAAATCCTATTTCTTTTCAGTAAAACATGGCTAGATCAACCTACCTTGTTCTAGGCGTTTGATGGGGATCCCTTGTCGCACTTGATCACTTGTTCGCAGTTCTCCTTTCCAACGCTGACCTGCATACAAGAAAAGCAACAACTACACATGCATCTTACCTATAGACTAACATGTTAGAGATTCAAACATGTACTTAACAAATTATGAATAACTCATGAATTGGGACGGGAAAAGCATTTTCTTTATTACTTTGAATGAGTCAACTTACAAAAAGTCGAGACCGGCCACTGCTCCGCGAACCTGATCCTGGGCTCCTCTTCAACTGTCCTCCAACTTCTTTGCTTTGTATCTCTTCTGGCACAAGGATGGCTAAAGGGTTGTGACAATGGGAATATGCAAATGGGCAGAGTTTATTTTCTATATTTTTCCCCTTCCAAATGGGACCCCTATCCCTTCTTTTATAGGCTAGAATAATCTAGGTATTTGGACGAACCCTCGGCCATGCATGGCCAGGAATTTCAGTTAACTCACTCAGAGATGTGTGTTCCGTCGACAACTTTCCTTTTTTCATGCTTTTGTCACTCCACGCGGGCTGTTTTAGGTCAGCTAGCGTGTACACGCGTGCAGTAATGGAGTAGGGTGCATGGGCCCTTATAAAAGAGGTTTTTTAAAGAGTTTCTCAGCAATGCTTTGGCAAAGAAGGGATCTGAGATGGCCTGATGCCAGGTAAGCATGTATGGTGCAATTTAGGGTTATAACACCCCCTCTCTTAGTGTGGTCAGTGTGTCCAACTATTGGAATCAGAGCATGCCTTCGTTATAAGAATTAAAAATCTTGGAGGATATCCATGGACACACAAATGGATGACGGAGTTCCAATTTTTGATGAGACAAATTATTCAACATGGAGACTAGAAATGAAAGGGTATTTGAAGGAAAAAGGAGCAGATGTTTGGAAAGAAACTATTAGTGGACCAGTTCCCTTGAAGAATAAGTCAAAGTTTGCAGCTCAAAAGGAAGAAAAGAAGAATGATGCATTAGCTCTCAAGACCATTTTCAATGGACTCTCAATATATGTCAAAGAAATCATGGGACAATGTGCTTCCACCAAGGATGTATGGTTGAAGCTAGAGAAGGTATATCAATACAAAGAAGACAATTCCATCAAGGACAATGAAGGTAAAGACTCTCCAAAATCTTATGATTTCAATACTCCTAGTGAAGTTGAATGTTGTCTTACAAATGAAAAAGAAGATATAGTAGAATTTTGTGTAGATGAAGAAGAAGAGTTGTTTAAGTTTAAAGAAATTTTTTTATCTGAGTTAGGCGATGTTAGCATGGAAATAGGACATTATTCAATTGCAACTGAGTATCTTGAAAAATGTATTAATGAAGTCTTAGAAAAGTATCCAAAGCATATCATGGAACTAAAACAAATGCTCGAAGAAAATGAAGAAGAGATCAAAAGACTAAAGAATGAAATAATTAATCAAGAAGAAGAAAAGAAGAAGGTAGATGATGGGCTTAGCAAAAATATTGAAGTTAATGTCAATCTGAAGACCCAAATTGAAGAAGCCAAAAGGATAGAGGAACTATTGAAAAATCAAATAAAGGAAAAGGAAGAGTCATGCCATAAGTTGGAAGATGAAGTTGTTGATCTTATAAATAAAGTAGAGAAATAAAAAACTCACATCAAGGTCATGAACAACTCAACAATCTTGGATGAGATCCTAGATATCAAAATATCTCCACATGATAAATCAGGTCTTGGATACAACAAGGAAGCTACTCACTTAGAAGCTAGCACTTCTAAGAAGAATGAGGTAAGTCCTTCATTATCAAAAGGTGGAAGCAATGCTGAAATTCAACCATTTACACAAAGAAAGGAAACTTTCAAAAGAACAAAGCAAGGAAGACATCAAGAAGCCATCTTTACACCTTAAAGCAAATTCAGAAGAGATACACCTTCATGGTGGACACCAAAGAAAAGGTATGAAAATGTTTTTCATGGTCACTACTACTCATGTATGAATATGGTCACAAAGCTTTGGATTGTAGACATTATGCAAGGAAAGATGTTGGAAGGTTCCATAACACCCTAAGATATTGGAGATGTAATCAAGTGTGACACATTGTTGCACATTGTCACACCATGAGATATTACAACTACAATGGGTTTGTCCACAAAGATTTGAATTGATAGAGTTCAAGAAGACATTCAATGAGGAGTGATTCAAATAACATGGCAAGAATAACACATGTAACTTGGAAGGAAGACAATGTGGAAAGGATGGAATCTCGGAAAATCATTGTTGATAAACCAGGACACTTTCAGAAGTGGATGAAGAAGACTAAACAACCAGACATGAATGAAAGGACAAAGAATGAGGAAATCCTTGCATTTTTTGAGTCATAAACGGGCTTCTATGGGAGTAGTCACGTACATATGCGAGGTGACCTATAGAAAGGTCGTGTACATATGCGAGTTGTCTGTGGAATAGATCGTGTATATGTGGTAAGAACCTCAAGAAGTGGAGTGTACAAATGAGTTGCAACATGGTTTGATGGTATAACTTTGTTTTGCAAGGTCTGATATGTTTTGTTGCAGGTTTTCATGATTATATGCTTGCATGTGTGTTTGATGTATGTATGGTGATGCAATATGGTTGAGTGTTGAAGCTTATATATCTTGGATGCATGGTACAAACTTTACTGTGTGGAGTGATGCATTCCTGATAAGGTATACTGCTAGTTATGTTCTCAGTGATGTTATGGCACCTTGTCTATGGGATATATCATGATGATGTGATGCTATCTAGAAATATATCATTGATCTATTGAGGGACACTCTTAGTACATGTTTAGAGGTACCATTGGTTTCTTACTACTTGTTGTAGTGAATGGTTTTTGAGGAAGATATGTCATGGTACATGGATGATACATATGCAAGCTCCATTGATATATATTATGATGTATTGTCAAGGACATATTTGTTGGATGTCTTGGTGCATGCATTTGGCATGCGGTTGAGATACATATTGGGACATGTAGTTGATGAGTTGATAAGGTGGTTATGTTGTACATCACTGATGAGTCATAACTTGATCTATAATTTATGCATGATTGGTACATACTTGGTACATTGGTTGAGGTACTTTCTAGTAGTATGATTGGCACATGGTTTATGGTTGATATGGAATACATGTATGGGAACACATCTTGATTGTAGTTCATCTTGTTGAGGTTCAGTGCATGGTTGATGCACTTTCTTTGGTACATGATGTATGGGATGATATAGTTGAGAGGCTTAGTTGATATATTGATGGTTGAGATACATGGTTGTGGCACTTGGTTCATGGTAGAGGCATATCATGAGTGATATGGCACTTGTTTGAGGCACATGGTTGGCATGTTGGTATAGGCATATGGTTGGCACACAATTCGCACATGTTCTTGGAATATGGTTGATACACTCCATTGATGATATCTTATGGTATATTGTATGGTATTTATTTACATGGTTGATGTACATGGGTGTTGTGCATGGTTGGCATACAATATGGCACTAGATGTGCATGGTTGAATTTTTGTTCATGATTCTCTATTCATTGTTGACATATATTTTTCTTCATGATGTATGGTATGGCACGAGTTTGATGCATGGAAATGTCCAAGGATCGTAATAGGAAGAGAATATCATTATCGAGTAGTTGATCTATGTTCTGGTTGAGCAATATCATTTGCAACAGACGCAGATTGTAGTGGTATCATATTGTTCATCTTGCAGAGAATATAGGGGGAGACATACCCACAGGGGGAGTTATTCTTCTTCCCGTGATTGGTTGCAACAACATGATTCTAGGAGGAGAGATGAATGGAATCCATGCCATCATCATTTCATCAAAGTGATATCCCTTGTCCAAAGGGGGAGAGATTATTTAGAGGAAGCTCAAAGGCATCTAGAAAGGGGGAGAAACCAAAAGGAGAGTTTAGGCAGGGGGAGAAACCCGAAGGAGATAAATACCCTTTGAAATTGATGTCAAAGGGGGAGATATAGTCACATTGATGTGGAAAGATGAAAAATGATGAAGAGAGATGATCACAGAGGGAGCATGAACATTTCCATGTGTTGAGGAAAATATATGAAATGATCTTACTGAAGCATTTTCAGATTTTTCTTGGCTAAAGAGAAATAAATGGGAATCTCACCCTATGTTTAAATCCAACAAAAATAACATCCTAATTCACAAGTATTAATTACGAGTGCTTAGGATAGTCTTTTATCAATAAAAAGCTTGCTGGAAATTTACCTTTTATGCAATTTTATGAGCATATTAATTGTTGAAATAAATGTAAAGATAGAAGTAAAGTCACCAAGATTATAATCAAGACATATGAGACATAAAGCAATCCTTTATTTCATTCCAATTCACCAAAGAGTCATTTTATTTACAAAATATCATACACAAATTTTGGACCAAAGTCAAACTTAGACATCCCCGATGGAACATACAAAAGGACCTCTGATAAAAAACCAAAACTGAACTCTAAAAGCTGGATCAAATTGCCATAGATTGCTTCCCACCTGGCTCTGCACAATAGCCTTTGTTAGTCATGAAAACTAATTCAAAAACAAACAAGTCTACACAAACTATCAAATATAGATCAACACCTATGAAAAACAAGTGTCTGAATGATGTAATTCAACCCTGAATATTGTTGTCTACAATAAGACCCTACTATCATAAAAGAGAATTAGGCTTGTGATGAATAAATGAATGAATGAAAACTGAACTATCTAAACATAAACTCAAAGAGAAAACCTTAGTATGATTCTTCTTCTATCCTTCTCTTGTTCCTCCCTTTCCTTTTTCCTTTAAGCAAATCAGAATTGGTTGAGGCAGTTGAACCACCTCAATAGTTAAGTTAACTAAAGATTCAACCAAATTTTTAGTTAAGGGGGAAAAGTAATAATCATAATAAGGGTTATAAATAAATAATAACTAGTAGGTGGGACCCCTTGTGGCTCCCTTTAGCTCCTAACAATCATAACATAACTAGTTAGTTAAGAAAAACACACCTCCTTGTGGCTCCCATCATTATATTCACATTTGACCATTTAGCTCATGATATTTGAAATTATTTTCAAAAAAATGTATTACTCATATATCCGAAAATAAACATGCTGTCCAAAAACTCCTGAAGTCAACTGTCATCAACAATAGATAAAATAAAAACTCAAAAGCCATATTTCCCACTCTGAGTTGCAATCTTTCCTTGACTTTTGCTGCCACCCTTCGATTTTCCTGAATTTTGCTTTGGTTGCGCTGAGCCTTTAGGCCTAATATAGTTGATCACGTGGGAACAAACGTCCCTCAAATGCATCCGGGAAGACACATATTTGTCAAACTCATTGGAGGGTGAGGAAGGGACAACAATGGCTTTTTTTTTGTCAAGGGCATGGTGGGCCTCAATTTTCATCCTTTTTCTAGCATGAGAGGACTGTACTGGTTAGTGGGGGGCAGTTTGGACAATGGGGTTAATAGGCGGAGGAGAAGGTAGAGATAAATTAGGCCAACCCCGATGTTGGGAGACTGTCGGGTGGAAAATATATTGCCATCCATCATTTTCAGGAACCTCGGGTTGCAATGAGATGTGAGGAGGCACATGGATACCAGGAGCTTGCAGAACTTGGAAAGGATGCCTTTCAGGCCTAGGTTGGACCACTCCTTGCCCAATCCAATTGAAAAATCTGGCCTCAAACAACTGGTCAAGCTCTTGTGAGTCAGCATCAAAATGTATGGAGAACCTTGACCTTCTTGGGCCTCTGTTCCAATTACCTCTCCCTCTGTTTCCTCGACCATGACTACCTCGAATGAAAAAACTCATTCCTGCAATCATGATTGATTAGGAAATAGTCTTTTAAATAACCATACATGAAAAATCTTAAAAATATGAAATAGATTTGGCTCAACAATGTATTAGAATCATGCAATCCAATCCATACAAATTGTTTTATTGTTTATCAATGAGCAGGGGGTGAATAAAGGGTCCTGGGATATGTGAGGGGTTTGTATTGAGCGGAACATGATATGATGATGGGGAAAAAATTCGGTTACTGCTCAAGGAAAACAAAAATCAACTGCAAACCAAAGAAAACATCACTGTTATTCAACCAAGACATTACTACTGCCAACTGCTTCAACACAAAAAATTTCTTGACTGTAATCAATTTTAGAACAGGGAGTGAAAAATGAATGTGGGAAGGTGATGGGGTTTTAATTAGAGAAAAGAGAAATAATGGTGGGGAATGAGAGTGAGAACTATTCATAAAATTAATCAAGTAATGCATATAATCATTCTGTTAAAAGGATATACACCAACCAAATAATCATTGTGCCCCAATACCAATCACTCTGTATTAACTAGCTCACTATTCATTGTCAAATATCTAACATAGTGCCATCAACAAGACAATATGCATTCCACAAAAAATTGTAAGGGAGTTATGTTCCTCTTATTTATCCCATTAACATTTTATAACAATTCTCAAATGTATAATAGTAACCATTTCCACTCTATTAATCATCAAAATCAACCACTACCCACACATTACTTCAATCCTCAAATACATTAAAAAGTCGTGTTTCAAAATTTTCAATGAAGTTATATTGTCATTGCAATCGGGCCTGTCATTGAAAATGTATGATATTCGTTAAACATACATAGTGGAAAACCAACTCAACCCTCCAAACTTAAATTGTAAAACCCTGACACATCATTTAAACAGAAAGAAAAAACCCACCGTTCCAACTCATGCTATGCTATAGAAAACCCAAAATAATTCAATCAATGCAAGTGTAATTCTGTGACTGTACAAGCTAAATTCAATGAGAATTTAAATAATCAAAATGTTGGTCTATCCATCCAAAAAAATGAGGCAACAACATGTCTGACTTCATAAAACAAATAATCAAATTGTAACAAGGCCATGTTTAAAACTCTGCGACTATCTCTTAGTGTGCAATCGAAAATATCCATATCATATACAGTGGACAACCACCCAAAACACCACGATGAAACATTCCCATTTTACAATTCTAAACACGCAGTCCTAGTATTAACTCACCCCATCATGCCGATCTATCAATCTAATACAATATTGCTTCAAATTAATCAAACTGCAATCAACCATGCTGTGTAAAACACAGGCTCATCCCTAATGACGTAATCAAATAACTATAACACATACAATGGATGGATTTGCTATAGTCATCCCGGTTGCAATAACCATTTGGCCCCAAAAAAACTCATAGTTACAGTAACTATTTATTTGTGGCATAGGAACACCACACATATAAATGCATTATGCACGAACATCATTAAACAATTGTAATCAATGTTGAGCTAACATCCAAATACTATTTAGTGCAAAAAGATAGTGAATGTGTATCAACCAATCAACCAATTCAATGTTGATCTTATACTTGGACTATCGTAACAATCAACAACCACCCTAACATGATGTGGAAACCACACATACCCACGCATCGGCATGAAGCGAGGCTGTGAATTTCTCAATTAAAACAATAATGGGTTATCAAACACAAGGAGAGCGACTGTGTATTTTGATCTGTCCAATCAACAATGCAGGGTTTATCCATTGTAATAACATAGGCAGTGACTAGATACCAAAACCAACACAACTGTCACATAACCAATTTGGCAAGTCTATACTCAATTCAGTCAACAATACATACCAATCAACAATAACCAATAGTAAACCTGACAGGCCCCCAACGGTCTTCTCTATCAACCCTCAGACTGGAGGAGTGAAGGGTTTTCTCTGTGCCCAACATAGGGAGACTAGAGCCGACTCTTCTCTATGGTGAAAAACTTCGAGACCAATGGTGTATACACATAGAACACCACAACTTACTTCGTGGATAGGGTGATAAAAACCTGTGACATGAGAGGCTATAACAAAGGAGTGAGGCTCCAATTCGACCTGGTAATGAAACTTAACACACACAGGGTATTCCCTCATGGATCTCTAGTCAAACAAACACAACGCTGAGGTGAAAACATGGTTGAGAAAGAGAAATATAACCCACTGCGTGACCATTAAAGGTGACAAAAACCCAATGCCCAAGTGAACAAAATGCAGTGACGCAGAGTGCTTCCACCCATTAAACCCCATAAAAGCCAAAGACTGGATAAAATGATATGAAAGCGTGAGGAAAACCAACCACCCAAAACTAAACAAAACCCTCCAACCAAACCAACAAGGAATATAGAGATCCCTTATGGTTGTTAATACTTAGGATGACCAATAACACTGTGACTCCAAACATTAGTGCAGAGAAAACCATCAATGCTCTATTTCAAAATCACAATTTTACACAGTTGAAATACTTAAGGAAAGAACAAACCAATACACTTGAGACAGTATCCATTTCATAACCAGAGAAGACTCATGGATGGGAAAAAAAATACATACCTGTGATCAAACACCTTAAAACTCGAGTTGGTCGAGCGGTTCCTTTGTGCTAAGAAATCAGAGCATAACCACAACAACAAGGTTGAACAATAGCCCGACTAGGGTGGTAGTGAATGGAAGGAGTAAGGGTGACATGAAGTAAATGCGCATCGCCTCCACCCACAATCAATTAATTCATTATTACACGCCAACCATTAACCATCAACCATTCATTTAAACCATGCATTGGAATTTGCATCTATTACTTGTCAAATGCTCCACCCACATCATACCTTCCATTTCCAACTTGACTATATTACATATCAACTACATAATTCAATAAACCATGTATCGAATTATCACTAATAGAGCGATCCACATCAACTTATGCCATAACATAATCATCGTGCATATCAACTATATAACTCAAAAAAATTGCATAGCTATTAACTTAATAGCTAGGATAACAACTCATTAAAAATCGATGCATGTAGTATAGTATATAGCAAGGTTTTAGTTTCTTCCTTTTTATTTTATATTGCCTTTTTCCTTTTTCTAATTGCTTGTGTATGTTATTTCTAACATGTTTATTGTGCAGGTCTCCTAGTAATAGACCCAACAACAGATAACAGTGATAACAAGGATAACATAGGTCGTTGTGAAATAAAACTTGAACCTAGAGAAGCATGAAAACCACAGAACATGCCTTATCCATCGCCAATAAACAAATTATATCACCATGTAAGCAATGTCTAATAGTAGCACAACATCAAATAAGCACCGGACCTGATCTCCAATCTACAAGGGGGTCCCAACTACTAGTATTATTTAGTTTTTATAATAATAGACTTTAGCAACACTTTGCGGGCAAAACTTCATTGCGATTTTAATCGTCAAGAAACTGGCGACTCCACACGAAAATTTGTTTTCAACAGATTTAGAACTCAAAACTCTTGGTGTTGCAGACCAAGAACAACAGGCCAAGAAGATATAACCAGGAAGATTATGCAGCAGGGGAAAGTGAGTGGATTTAATGGAAAGATGACTGAGAATTTGGGAACAATTCATGAAAAGTGTTTAAGTATGAAGGGTTTTTTCCACTGTATGCACAATCATTCGACTGGGATCTGCTCTCACTATAAGGGAAATTGTTTTTAGACTTGCTCTTAAAATCTCAATGGATGAAGAAATGGCAAGAAGAAGCAGGAGATAACCAATTCTTTACAAGACAATAGTGGAAATATATAACAATTTCAAGGGTCCTTCAGAGGAGACATCATAACAACTGTGTAAGCTTGATTTTTATTGACTAACAATGCTTTGTAGGAGTGTCACTATGGGAGAATCGATCCAACATCCTATCTTGACCAAATTTACTAAAATATGGTAGGAAACAAAATCATGACAGAAGTAAAAATGTAGAAATTAAAGCAACAACAATAAAAGACAAAAATAAAGAAGAAGCAAGAAAAAATTTGAAACAAAAAGCATAAATCAAACTAATGTAAAGTAGAAAAGAAAATAACGCAGAAATGAAAGCAGAGCTAAGATACTAATACACATAAAATCCGATCAACATTAGAACTTTTCATGTTGGTCCCTTGCAATATTTCAAGCGAGGACTGTTAGTGCTGTAGGAAAGCATTTTTTTCTGTAAATCCTTCAAAATGTAAGAGTTAGTGTCCAAGACAAAATCAAATTGGAAAGGACCCAACACTTGGAATTATGATGTAATTATCAGCCCCTTGACGCACACGATTAAATCATCAAGATAGATATGGAGGCCAACAAATTCATCAAAAGTTGTGTGTATAGGCCTTATAAAAGCGGTACTTGAATCAAGTAAGTCAGAAAGAAGGAATTTGTAAGACACATTATCACAATTAGTAATAAAAGTTGTTTTGTGAACATTTTCCCCTTTTACCTTGGTTTTATTGTAACCCATAATTTTGTCAAGTAAGGGCTTCAACTGTAACTCTACAACCTACTACAAAATTATTCCTATATTGAGGGGGGGAGAAGGATCTCTCATAATAGCCTGACTGAAGGTGTGAAGATGAATGCAGGTTATAATATGATCTGTGGTCTTTGAAGAAGGTACCTAATTGGAAACCCATTCAAGGTGGACTGAAAAAATAATCCCAGCCTTCAAGAAATTCTCCAACTCCTTTTGAAAGGGTGCTTTCAGTGCAGAGTTAACAAGTCCTTGTTTTTGCCTTGCTGGTTTCATAGTATGTTGAACAAGACCATGATAGAAACCACGAAGATCCTCATAATACCAAGCAAAAACCTTTTGAGATCCACCGAGTAGCCTGACAAACCTCATCTCTTCTTTATCAGAACATTGGACATTTATTTTAACATTAGTTGAAGATTCAGGTGTCCTAATGTTCAGGGAGATGGTTTCAACCACCTTTTTTTTTCATAACTCCTCTTATTTATGTTTTTCTTTATTTCCTACATCACTCGATGAAAACGAACTCTCAAGAGGAGTCAATCCCTCATGAATTTTATTGTTTTCTATGGATATAATCTCCTCGGGCTTAAAAGGTTCATCTTGAATGAAAGAACAATTTCTCTCGTTGTTAGGGAGGGCCTTCTAAGATTCTACATTGTCAGGGATATACAAACGATATAGAGATTGAAAAGAATAGTCAGTCCTGCGAGGTAAGAGTTTTTGTTTAGGAGAAGCTACCAAGATAACTAACCGACCAACCATTGAATTCAAATCCCTCTTAATATGAGTGATGTTGAAGGATAAAAGGTTTGAGATAAGCGCCCAAATAGTTTGGGAGTATCAGTCCATCATCTTGTTGCTAGGAGCACACATTTTTCGTATCGAGTTCACAACAAGCTCAAAATCTTCGAAAACTGAAAGGTGACCACAACCAAGATTAAGGGTGTTTTCAATGCCTAATAATAAAGCTTCGAACTTAGCAACATTGTTTGTACAAACAAACTCTAACCTGTAAGACATTATAAATTCTTCCTGCAGGGGAAACCAAGATAATACCAGCCCCATTTCCTTCATTAGAGCATGAACCATCAAAGTGCATATGCCACATATCATCTTCTAAATCGATTCTTTCCAAAGGATATTATCCTTTTCAAAAAATATGGAGTACACTCCTAGGCCCTCTTCGATATAGTTTACACTAGATTGCAGAACACTCTCTATGTAGGATGAAATTCTTCCCTCTATAAGGAATATATTGTTCTTACCATTCCGAGGAATGGATAAATGTGTCGTGTCGAGTGAGAGGTATCTACTTGTTAAGGCTTGACAATCCTGTAATGTCCCCCACCTCTTAGAGAGGTGATGAGGAGACTCAGTGGCCTGGGCACCCCCACTAGGTCATAGTCTCACACTGAAGGGGGGAAAGTCAAGAAGTTAAAAGTTATATTTGTAAGTTGACTTAAGAAAGGAAAAGGATAAAGGAGTAAAAGATAACTCAACAGAAAAATAGAATATTAACCCTGGGAGTTAACCTAACTCAACATAG
>SNQJ01S0139795.1:0-12043 GCA_010110895.2 Picea sitchensis | reverse complement strand
CATGTGTTGATGAATCTTGTATGCACTTAATAACTCAATAAATTAGTAGTAGTTAGTGATTCCAAGAAAGAATTTGGCTTGGGATCATTACAAATCCCTTCCCAAGATAATTGAGTAATTGCTTACATGCATATCAATTACCTGAATGTTGAGGGTTTTCCTTATCTCAGGATGAGCGCATAAAACCAAGGTTATGTCCTTAATCTCACCTATGGTTGTTTTTTGTAGACTATTATAAGAGAGCATGCTTCTGGCGTTTTCATTTGTACAAGACAAACCTAGCTCTTCCATAATAATCTTCGACATCACACTTGGGCCCAAACCACCATCAATGAGGCAACAATGGGCAATTTTATCCATAATCTTTACAAAAATATAAAAAGGGGGATTTTTTACAGGGTATCTAAAGTTATGTACACCTACTTTATTTACAGAAGAATCCTCTTCATTTACCTCTTTGGAAAGATTGGATACAACGAAAGATTTTCCTTCCATGAATTGTTTTAGATGCATCTGTTGTTCAGGGATGAAAACCATGTCTAGAAGGGTTGCATCTTCTTTGATGTTTGCCAACTGATTCAAGATATTATATTTGGAAGAAGGAAGAGGAGGAGAGATTACTTGAATCTCAGGAACCTTAGGAACCTAGAGAGTAGCAACGGTTGAGGATGAGCTCATGCCAGAAGAACTACGGGGAGGATCAAATTTTCCCTTGGGAGCATAGGATTTGTTCCTAGTATTGATGACCATGACATCCTCTGGCTCTGTAAAATCTAGGACAATGATGGTAGCTTTTGGTATTTTACCAAATATCTTATCTCTGGCACTCTTCTTTACCTCACATGTGGTTTCTTCGTGGTGTTCCTAAAAAACGTTACACCAACTCCGAGGCAAGATAGCCTTAGGCTGAAAAATATTTTCAACCGGATTCATAAAGGGGGGTGCAGAAGATGATGAAGCTCGAGGGGTGAGGGGGGAGATAGTTCCTTTCCGCTCATACACTATCATATGATTATTCATGTATTGTACTAGCTTTAAAAGGGTGGACATGACTGTTTGTCTAACCGATTCTCCCTGGGGAAGACCAGTTCTTTCAAGTTGTTCTTCATACTCTGAGAAAGTATGCAGAGTGGAGCTGATATTATCAATGGATTTTTCCTCACGCCTATGATGGTAGGGGGAAGAAAATGCATTGTATTAATGCATGAAAACAGATTGGTTATGAGGGCGGATGAGTTCGGGGATTTGATTGTATAACTTGGTGAAATGCAAGTTGAAGGACTTGATGGTCTCACCATCCTTATAGGTAATGTTATTATACTTCCTTAAATTCTCAGTTGGGATTTTAGATTTCCTGTAAGTGGATCAGAACCAATAGATTAAATCCTCCCAATAAGACAAAATATTAGGAGGAAGGTCAAAGAAGTCATTCACAACCTTTCCTTCCAAGGAATTGACGAATAAGCGCATGAAAGTATCATTGTCGTTGGCCCCTATGTTATGAAAAGCATTAGAAAATGCCACCAGGTGTTCATTTCTACTGACAATGTTATTTCCTAAAAACCTAAGAAGGTGTTCTTTAAATTTTGGAAGTGGACAAGTAGCAGATGCTAGGTTAAGAGGAGAGGACACATGCCATGATGTGGTTGTGGCGTCTTCTTCGAACTGAAAAATCCCATACTTTTTAATGAATTTGGTGAGGTTTGTGGTAGATTGTACATGGATATGGTGGCTATATAAGCTACCAATCACTGATGATGATGAATATTGAGAAGATGGAGCACTTCCAGTGCCACCAGAGTTGCCACTAGATGCCATCCTTTGGATGATAGATGAGGGAAAGAAAGACGAACTGGATGAATCAAATAAAGTTCTCCTTAGAGCACTTTGTTGGGAAGATAACACAATGTTTCTTCTTCCTATTTCAAAAATATGATTGACTTTAGGTGACAAGCCTCTTCTTCTTCTAGAAGCGTGAGAATATAAGGACATGAAAGAAAGGCCAAAAATTGAAGAACAAAAAGGTTACTGTTGATTTCTGGGCTGTCTACGTCTAGCTTCCAATCGTTCTTAAGCAATAATATCTCATTCAACCGCTGCCCAAGAATGGTTAAGCTCAGCACGGGTATTGGCAGTGTTTAAAATGGTGTTAAACAGATTCAAAGAAATGATGGTCTAGTCTTGAAGAGCAAGCTCAATATTAGGTTTCCTTGCAACATGCACAGTCACTAAGAAGTAAAAAAATCAATGATCAATAACATAAAATAAATATGTATCGATGAAAATCGAGTATAAAATTTAACTGAAGAGATATCAAAGATCTCCCCAGTATGGTCGCCAAATAAATGTTGAGGAAAATATATGAAATGATCTTACTCAAGCATTTTCAGATTTTTCTTGGCTAAAGAAAAATAGACGGGAATCTCACCCTATGATTATAGCCAACAAAAATAAAATCCTAACCCACAAGTATTATTTACAAGTGCTTAGGCTAGTCTTTTATCAATAAAAAGCTTGCTGGAAATTTACTTTTTATGCAATTTTCTGAGCATATTAATTATTGAAATAAATGTACATATAGAAGTAAAGTCACCACGATGATAATCAAGACAGATGAGACATAAATCAATCCTTTATTTCATTCCAATTCACCAAAGAGTCATTTTCTTTACAAAATATCATACAAAAATTTTGGACCAAAGTCAAACTTAGACATCCCCGATGGAACATACAAAAGGACCTATGAAAAACACCAAAACTGAACTCTAAAGGATGGATCAACTTGCCACAGATTACTGCCCACTTGACTCTTCACAATAGCCTTTGTCAGTCATGAAAACTAATTCACAAACAAACAAGTCTACAAAGTCTATCAAATATAGATCAATACCTCTGAAAAACAGGTGTCTGAATGATGTAATTCTACCCTGAATATTGATGTCTACAATAAGACCCTACTATCATAAAAGAGAATTAGGCTTGTGATGAATAAATGAATGAATGAAAACTAAACTATCTCAACATAAAATCAAAGAGAAAACCTTAGTGTGCTTCTTCTTCTATCCTTCTCTTGTTCCTCCCTTTCCTTTTTTCCTTTAAGCAAATTAGAATTGGTTGAGGTAGTTGAACCACCTCAATAATTAAGTTAAATAAAGATTCAACCAACTTTTTAGTTAAGGGGGAAAAGTAATAATCATAATAAGGGTTATAAATAAATAATAATTAGTACCCCTTATCATTCACAAGGGGTGGGACCCCTTGTGGCTCCGTTTATCTCCTAACAATCATAACATAACTAGTTAGTTTAATAAAAACACACCTCCTTGTGGCTCCCATAATTATATTAACATTTGACCATTTAGCTCATGATATTTGAAATTATTTAAAAAAAAAGTATTACTCATATATCCAAAAATAAACATGTTGTCCAAAAATTGCTGAAGTCAATTGTCATCAACAATAGATAAAAACTCAAAATCCATATTTCCCACTCTGAGATGCAATATTTCTTTGATTGTTGTTGTCAACCTTCGATTTTCCTGAATTTGCTTTTGGTTGTGCTAAGACTTTAGGCGTAATCTCGCTGATCACGTGGGAACAATCGTCCCTCAAATCCATCTAGGAAGACATGGATTTGTCAGAGGCATTGGAGGGTGAGGAAGGGGCAACAATGGCTTTTCCTTTTTCATGGGCATGGTGGGCCTCGGTTTTCAACATTTTGCTAGCATGAGAGGACTGCATTGGTGAGTGGGGGGAAGTTTGGACAATGGGGTTAATAGGAGGAGGAGCAGGTAGGGATAAATTAGGCCAGCCACGATATTGGGAGACTGTTGGGTGGAAAATCTCTTGCCATCCATCATTTTCAGGAACCTCGGGTTGCAATGAGACATGAGGAGGCATAGGGATACCAGGGGCTTGTGGAACTTGGAAAGGAGGCCTTTCAGGCTTGGGTTGGAACACTCCTTTCCCAATCCAATTGAAAAATCTGACCTCAAACAACTGGCCAAGATCTTGTGAGTCAACATCAAAATGTATGGAGAACCTTGGCCTTCTTGGGCCTCTGTTCCAATTACCTCTCCCTCTGTTTCCTCGGCCATGGCTACCTCGGCTGAAAAGAGTTATTCATGCATGCATGATTGATTAGCAAATAGTATTTTAAATAACCATACATGGAAACTCTTAAAAATATGAAATATATTTGGCTCACCAATGTATTAGACTCATGCAATCCAATCCATACAAATTGTTTTATTGTTTATCAATGAGAAAGGGGTGAATAAAGGGCCATGGGATATGTGAGGGGTTTGTATTGAGTGAAACATGATATGATGAATGGGAAAAAATGAGGTTACTTCTCAAGGAAAACAACAATCAACTATAAACCAACGAAAACATCATTGTTATTCAACCAAGACATTACTATTGCCAACTGCTTCAACACAAAAATTTTCTTGACTGTAATCAATTTTAGAATAGGGAGTGAAAAATGAATGTGGGAAGGCGATGGGGTTGTAATTAGCGAAAAGAGAAATAATGGTATGGAATGAGAGCGGGTAATGTTCATAAAATTAATCAAGTAATCCATATAATCATTCTGTTAAAAGGAGATACACCAACCAAATGATCATTGTGCCCCAATAACAATCACTCTGTATTAACCAATTCATTGTTCATAGTCAAATATCTAATACAGTGCCATCAACAAGACAATATGCATTCCACAAAAATCCATAAGGGAGTTTTGTTCCTCTTATTTATCCAATTAACATCTTATAACAATTCTCAAATGTATAATATTAACCATTTCCACTCTTTTAATCATCAAAATCAACCATTGCCCACACATTACTTCAATAATCAAATACACTAAAAAATCGTGTTTCAAAATCTTCAATGAAGTTATACTTTCATTACAATCGGGTTTGTCATTTAAAATGTATGATATTCGTTAAACATACATAGTGGATAGCCAATCCAACCCTCCAGAATTAAATTGTAACACCCTGACTCATCATTTAAACATACAAACAACAACCACCATTCCAACTCATGCTATGTTGTAGAAAACACAAAATAATTCAATCAACGCAAGTGTAATTTTATGACTGTACAAGCTCAATTCAACACAACTTTAAATAATCAAAATGTTGGGCTATCCATCCAACACAACGAGGCAACAACAACATGCCTGACTTCATAAAAAAAAAATCAAATTGCAACAAGGCCATGTTTAAAACTCTGCGACTATCTCTAAGTGTGCAACCAAAAATATCCATATCATACACAGTGGGCAACCACCCAAAACACCACGATGCAACATTCTCATTTTACAATTCTAAACATGCAGTCACAGTATTAACTCAACCCATCGCGTCGAGCTATCAATCTAATACAATATTGCTTCAAATTAATCAAACTGCAATCAACCATGCTATGTAAAACTCAGGATCATCCCTAATGATGCAATCGAATAACTATAACACATATAGTGGATGGATTTGTTATAGTCATCCCAATTGCAATAACCATTTGGCCCAAACAAAAACTCATATTTATAGTAAGCATTTATTTGTGGCATAGGAACACCACACATACAAATGCATTATGTGTGAACATCATTAAACAATTGTAACCAATGTCGAGCTAACATCCAAATAATATTTAGTGCAAAAAGATAGTGACTGTGTATCAACCAATCAACCAATTCAATGTTGATTCTATACTTGGACTATCGTAACAATCAACAAACCTAACATTCCATGGAAACCACACATACCCACACATCAACATGAAGCGAGGCCGTGACTTTCTCAATTAAAAAAATATTGGGTTATCAAACACACGGAGGACGACTGTGTATTTTGAACTGTCCAATTAACAATGTAGGGTTTATCCATTGTAATAACACAGGAATTGTCTAGATACCAAAACCAACACGATTTTCACATAACCAACTTGGCAAGTTTGTACTCAATTCGTTCGACAATACATACCAATCAACAATAACCAATAGTAAACCCGACAGGCCCTGACGGTCTTCTCTATCAACCCTCATACTGGAGGAGTTAAGGGTTTTCTCTGTGGCCAACATAGGGATACCTTCACCGAATCTTCTCTATGGTGAAAACCTCTTAGACCAATACTGTATACACATAGAACACCACAACTTATGTCGTGGACAGGGTGACGAAAACCTGTGATAGGAAAGGCTATAACAGAGGAGTGAGGCTCCAATTCAGCCTGGTAATGAAACTTAACACATGTAGGGTATAACCCTCATGGATATCTAGTCAAACAACCACAACGTTGAGGTGAAAACAAGGTCAAGAAAGAGCAATATAACCCACTGCGTGACCATTAAAGGTGACAAGAACCCAATGCCCAAGTGAAAAAAATGCAGTGACGCAGAGTGCTTCCAAACATTAAACCCCATAAAATCCAAAGACTGGATAAAATGATACGAAAGCGTGAGGATAGCTAGCCACCCAAAACTAAACAAAACCCTCCAACTAAACCAACAAGGAAGACAAAGAGCCCTTATGGCTGTTAATACTTAGGATGACTAATAATGTTGTGACTCCAAACATTAGTGTAGAGAAAACCATCAACACTCCATTATAAAATCACAATTTTACACAGTTGAAATACTTAAGGAAAGAAAAAACCAATACACCTGAGCCAATATCCATTTCATAACCAGAGCAGACTCATGGATGGGAAAAAAAAATACATACCTGCGATCAAACACCTTAAAACTCGAGTTGGCCGAGTGGTTCCTCTGTGTTAAGAAATCAAAGAATAACCACAACAACAAGGTTGAACAATAGATCGACTAGGGTGGCAGCCAATGGAAGGAGTAAGGGTGACGTGCAGTAAATGGATGTCTCCTCCACCCATAGTCAATTAATTCATTAGTACAGGCCAACCATTAACCATCAACCATTCAGTTAAACCATGAGTTGGAATCTGCATCTATTACTTGTCAAATGCGCCACCCACATCATACCTTCCATTTCCAACTTGACCATATTACATATCAACTACATAATCCAATAAACCATGTATAGAATCATCACCAATAGCTCGATCCACATCAACTTATGCCATAACATAATCACCATGCATATCAACTATATAACTCAAAAAAATTGTATAACTGTTAACTTAATAGCTAGGATAACAACAACTCATTAAAAATCGATGCATGTAGTATAGTATATAGCAAGGTTTTAGTTTCTTCCTTTTGCTTTTATATTTCCTTTTGCCTTTTTCGAATTGCTTGTGTATGTTATTGCTAACATGTTTATTGTGCAGGTCTCCTAGTAATAGATCCAACAACAGATAACAAGGATAACAAGGATAACATGGGCCGTTGTGAAATAAAACTTGAACCTAGAGCAGCATGAAAACCACAGAAAATGCCTTATCCATCGACAATAAACATATTATATCACCATGTAAGCAGTGTCGAACAATAACACATCATAAAATAAGCACTGGACTTGATCTCCAATCTACAAGGGGGTCCCAGCTACTAGTATTATTTAGTTTTTATAATAATAGGCTTTAACAACACTTTGCGGGCAAAACTTCGTTGTGATTTTAATCGTCAACACCATGTCCAAGTGTTGCCATTAATGATTGGTGTGGACATCAATGTTGGTGTTGCCATCAATGCCAAAGGGGGAGATTGTTGTACTATGTGGTCACTGATGTCAAATGTTTTATGTCAAGTATTGTCATAGTGATGTGTTTGTATCATTAATATATTGATTATTGGTTATATGGTCATTGATGTAATTGTTGTCAAAGGGTTGATGTCAAGTGATTTCATAATGATGTGTTGATATTAAAGGGAGTTATATCGTTGATGTCATGTCATGGTTGATAGGAAGAACCAAATGGATAAAATCCAAAGTGGTCCCCTTATGGTGAAATCCCTCACGGGAAAACACTCTTAGATAAAGTTCTCAAAGTAGTCCCCTTATGGTGAAATCCCTCATGGGAAAACACTCTTAGATAAAGTTCTCAAAGTAGTCCCCTTATGGTGAAAGCCCTCACGGGAAGACGCTTTGTGAAGTCCAAATAGTTAGGTGGTTGAGTATCCCAACAATGTGTTTAGGGAACCCAAGTTTGATTGATTAATAATGTAATGAATATCAATGGATTTGTAGGATAAATTATTCCAGATGGATAGTATATGTCATGCCATTTTTGGTGATATGTGGAACGTCACATAAATCCTCACGGTTAGAGAGTTATGGCCATGTGAAGTTGGAGAACCCTCATGAGTTATCTAGAAGCCCCTAGAAGGTCAAAGAAGTCAAATTATTCTAGAATCTCCTAGAATAAGTTGACCAGTCAAAGTGGTTAGTCATGGGTTAAGTGGTTGCAACAAGAAAACAATTAAAAATAAATTAGTTGCAACTAGAAGTGGAGAGTTTACTATTTGTGGATAAAGTGGTTGTAAGTAGACAAAGTGGTTAGAAATGGTTAGCCCCAAAAAGAAGGAAGTTGGGTAAGTTGGTTAGAATATAAAACTTAGAGGAAGCTACTTGGAGAAGTATAAATAAGAGAGCAAGGGTCTCTTATGAGTATGATCTTTGATCATATTGAATATCCATTTGTGAAAGGTTATTTGGGCATGTATTATTGATAGAGAAGATTCACAGCAGAAAAATCACTGCATAAAAAGTGTGGCTGAGAAATCATGGCAGAAAAAGTGTGGCAGAAAAAGTGTAGCAGAAAAAGAGCTGCAAAAAAATTGCGGTAGAAAAAGCATGGCAGAAAAAGTGCTGCAGAAAAATCACGACAGAAAAAGTGCAGTAGAAAAATCGTGATAGAAGAATCATGGCAGCAGAACCGTGACAACAAAACTGTGGCAACAAAACCACGACAACATAATCGATACAACTTATGGTATTTGGTTTATGGAGAGTATGGTGTATTTATAGAGGTATCTTGTTGGTTATCTTGGTGATATTTTTGAGAGTTGTCTTGGTGATTAGATCTGATTTGGATGATGAGATTGATGTGAAATGTTTTGTGGTACATAGGTGATGCACTTGTGTTGGTATAGACTATTGGTACAATTTGAAAAATTGCTTTCTGTCTACAAGTTGGGTCTTGTACTTGAGGGTTGGATTCCTCTTCTCAGTTGGAGCTGAGATCTGCAGGCTACATCTTGCATTGAGAGTTGGTGCTCTCTTTGAGTTGGTGCTCATTTCAGTTGGTGCTGATAAATCCCAAGGATTCTAGTCCGTAATACAAAATAAACTTATACATATATATGGTGTTCATTGTGTTCTTTATTGTGATGGTGAATATTTCTTTGTTGTTAATATATGTCATTGAAATATGTTTACATGGAAGCAACTAAGTGTGAATCAAAGTAATGAGTAATGATGTTGTGAATGGTGATGGTTAACTAATGTTTTGTAAGAAGTTGTAAAAAGAGCCTCACACTGATTCACCCCCCCTCTCAGTGTGTTCGATGTGTTCAACATATTTTAAGGCTTGCTTAACCATCCTTAGTTTACTTTCCCATGTGTAGTTTGGGAAACCAAAGATAGAAGTGTACCATACATTCTAGATAAGATGGCTAACTTCTGATGAATCAAGCAAGAGGGGATTGAATCGAAAAGAAAGAGGGCCAAAATTTGGCAGATTTGATAGGGAGAGAGTAATTGTCTTATGATAAAAAAGAGAAAAGAGGAGGATATAAGAAGAGATATAAAAGGGAAGAAGAAGGAGGTCACTATGAATGTGAAAACAATCCAATATAGCAACAATATGACAAAGGATTGACCTTATGTTATTCCATGTATATATAACTTTAGAAGGATTTATGTCCTGAAGATCCCAATCTGAAATGAGATCTTCCAGTTTTTCTATCATGGGATCCCAGACCTTGCTACCCCCTCTTTGTTCAGATTGATGAATATGAGTGTTTAGGTATCCCCCTACTATTACCGTGGAAAGATCTAAAGTTTCTTTTGTTGCAAATAAGGAAAAACAACATTCTATCTTGTCTTGATAATAGTTAGGCATATATATGTTGATGAAAGAAAATTTATTATTAGAATCTATATACCTAAGAACTGTAAGAATCCAATGATTTGCAAAAAATATACCTCTAACTTCCATTGCTGCGAGTCCCATAAGGTTATAATTCCTCCTGAAGATCCAGTGGATATTTTAGTTATTCCTTCTCCTAAGCACATGGCTCTTTTGGCACTTGTCATGGTAGTTAATTCCTCCATTTTTGTCTGTTAGAGGAGAATTACAGATGGTTTCTCAATTTTGATAAGATATTTAAGAGCTTCGACCTTTGAGTTACTGTCAAAGACTCTACAATTCCAAGAGAGAAATTTCATTGAAGAGTGTTTGGAGGAGCCCATCTGCGAGGGACAAGCAGATATGGACCCTTTTTATTCCCTTTTCGGCTCATGTTTCTCAAAGAACTTTCAATAGAATGTTTCTTACCCTGAGTTTTTTCTTCGAATGTTGTCTCTTATTGAACATCTTTATGCAATCTTCTTCCCGATCTCCGTATTTTTTCCAAAATGATTTCTCCCTCCTATGCATCTTGATTCGAAGATCCTTTAGGGGGGATTCAATTTTCTAAGATCGGGTGGTATTTTTCCTATGTGACTTCTTGATGGGCCTCTTGAAAGTTTTCTTCTCCTAATTCATCATCTTCATGATCTACTGGATGAGAGGCGACCGACCTATGATGATCACTTGCTATTATGGGATTCACCTCCGTGTTCATGTTCCCTTCTCTCCCTGCTGATGATTCTCTTAGGATCTCATATTGATTCACTACAGGGATCACGTTCTCAGAGTGATTTGTTGTTTCTTTTTCCCTTTTTCTCTTGTTGGTTGTTGCTCTACTTTCCCTAGAATGTGATGCTGCCAGTTTTTTGGTGGAATCTTTAGAACCTCATTGATGCCCAGATGACTTACCGATGTTAAATTTCTTTCGGTTTTTCCAACCCTCCTCTTCTACTTCCCCCACTGCTTGCTAAAATGATTTATTTTGGGGGTAGTTATGAGCAAAGTGCCCATATTCATGAAAAAATTTACATTTAAAGGGGACTTGTTCATAATCGATTTTTTGGATATGATTCCAATCATCCAAAGCGATCTTGATAGCTTAAGAAAGCTCATTTTCTAGATCAAATTCAACATAGATCCGAACATAGGAAAAATGGATGATTTAGGTTCAGACCTGTCAAAATATTTCCCAAGAGAATCTCCAATTCTCTTCAAACTTCATCCCCCCCAAAAATGGAAGGGAAAATGGGGGAGACATACCCAAACTGGAACAACTATTGGGATATCACTTTCTGAATCGAAATCCAGGGTCCATATATTTAGATACAGTCCTCTAGATCCAAAAAAGTATGGTCCATTGTGAAAAATGATATCTTGTTCTTCTTTGAGCTTAATCCAAGTGGATATTGGTGGCCACCCACCTATTCCAATTGGCTCCTTTTGTCAGGTTTTAGTTCAACACGTTCTTCTATACTTCTTTGTAATTGTGGGTTCTACACTTTTGGGGCTCTTTGAATCCCTACACATCTTCCAGGTGGATATTGGTGGCCTGCCACCTAATCCAAGTGGCTTATTTTGTATGTTTTCATGTGAGCACATCTTGTTGTACTTCTAGGACCATCTTGGGGCCCTAAACAGTGTTAAGAACCAAACATCAATATAGCATAGAAAAACCTCAGGAAAAGTACTCAACGCCTTGAAAAAGAGATAATTTCAGATAATAAGCCTCTTCGAGGAGGCAACCTCCTTTTACCCCACTTAAATGTTCAAGTCCAAGATGATTCAAAATGAAAATGTCTCCTTGGTATATATAGGAGACGAGGAGGTTTAATGGCCTAAATCCGACATAAATAAAATAACATTACTAATCTAAATTACAACTAATGGCCTAAAGCCGACATAAATAAAATAACATTACTAATATAATATGCCCCAATTAAGTGGTAATGAGCCAATATTAGGGCTTAACATGCCCCTCCCCTTG
>SNQJ01S0139794.1:0-25166 GCA_010110895.2 Picea sitchensis | reverse complement strand
TGTGAATGAGAATCCTATGAAGGTTTAAATGCTATTAGAATGATGTTGGATATGATGCAATCTATTTTGTAAATGATAATTTTATGAATGGGTGTCGATAATTGAATTATGGGATATTATGAGATCTATTTCTAACTTGAAAAATTTGATGTTAAGTTGTTGATACGTGGATACCGAATTGAAATTATGGTTGTATGCAATTAAATGATGATAATTCATAGAAACGTATGAGTTTGTGTTACAGACTAATCTGCAGGTTATGGGCTATGAAATGGCCAAGGGATAGTGATGATGAAAGTGAATGTCATGACCACTGGCTGAGAAACAACATGGTATGAATCTTTGTATGTGAAATTATATTGGTTTGGATGCATTTATATGATATGTGGACCAGTGCAGGATTTCAGGTGGTGAGACTGTCCAAAATTGAATAGATGATGACAAAACTCCCAGCAACACGGTGCCACTATATATTCCATTGTAGGGTGTGGACCCTAGTCCTGTTAGGAGGGGTGGAGGAATTTCCCACCGTGTATCCTCCGAAACCTGAAGTCATGGGAGGATGGTGTTAGCTCACGCTCCCCTAGATGTGTGATGATGACTGTCAGTTACCTACTGGGGAAGCTTGGTCAAGATAGTGACACTTCTGCTTATGGGTTCTATTTTGAGTTAGGTCAATATAGTTGATGCTCCAAGATAGTCCAGCAGAGAAAGAATAGGAATGGAAGATGGAAGTAAGTTAGGGAGGAAGGATGAGTAGAAATAGTTGATAGTATATGGAGATTTGTCTTATCTTGGAACTTATTGTTTTCCTTCTGAAAAGAAAATGCATATATATGTGAATATTCATAATTATGTAATTAAACTACAATTGTCTAAATAACATTGTTGAGCTAGATAATTGAAATTAAAGGATTTCGTAAACATTTGATTGGTTTATTTTCTTTTATAAAATCAATAATCTTGTTGAATGGATTGGATGCATATGGAAATTACTATAGAGGTGATAGTTATTGATATTAGTACATGAACGAGACTTGTATGTACTAGCTACACATGCATTTCTTGCACATGTACACTAGTATGAATGAGTTTCTTGGCTTACTTACTAATAATGACGGTTATTTGCTAGGAATGTGTGAACCATGTTTCTTTTCCCTTGTATCATAAAATACTTTAACTTTGGGACGAAGTTTCCTGAAGGGTGGGTGCATGTAACAACCCTAGTTAAATGATTGCTTAAGGTTTATCAAGTATAATTAATTAAATAATTGATTGTCCTAATGTATTTTAGTTATACAATAATTATTTATTAATAATATTAATTAATTAATTAATTAATTAATATTTGTTTATATCTATTGATTAATTAATTAGTTAATTAATTAACTCATTAAAGGTTTGGGTAACGAATTAAAAGCTTAATAATTTTTATTTATTTATTAGAAACGTAACGTATGAAGGATAAGGCATTAAATGGATGGATAGGGTATTAAATGGAGGGATAAGGTATTAAATGGAGGGATAAGGTGGGTGGCATTAAATGAAGGAGGAGGCGGTGAATGGGGGAAGGATATGAGGGGGTAGAGGCATTTGTGAGAGGGACTTTTTGAAATTTGGGGGAAGAAAGCAACATTTGGAGATTAGGGACTGTATGTGTTTGTTGGTTTGATATTTTCTGGTCTGAAGTTTGGGTGGACTGTTACAGGGGTGCACCAAGTTATTGGGATTTTTGGGCTCGGGGGCCAGGAATCCTCACGGAATCCTGGAGCTAGGGAGTCGGATAGGCTCTGTTCCTAGTTGGCAAAGAGGAAAGATTCAGTTTTGGGCAGAGTTCGAGCAGAGCAGTAGAGAGGAAAACTAGAGATTGGGGAATTATCATCAGATAGAGGTACATAATTTCATGAATTTGTTGTGTTGTGTGTTTGTTAAGTAAATTTACTGTCATGTTGTTCACAAATTTAATTTATGTTGAATAAGTTATGGTTAAATGTTGAAGATTAAATTGTACAATTTTTTTTTTATCTACTCTCTATTTTTAACCTGTGTTTTATAAGGCTCTGTGGGGACATAGACCTTACATGGGGATATCCATGTGAATACATGCATATCCATGAAAAGACATGTATAGTGTAGAGATATCCATGTAATGACATGAAAATACTCACATCAAATACTATGAAAAACTAACATGGGTTAACCAATATTATGGGTTTGTAAACCACCAAAGGTAAACCCAAAAATGACCTAATCAATGACTCTATGAACGATTCAATATTAACCCAACCCTCCCACCCCCCTTAAAATTGACTTGGGATAAACACCTACCCCCCTCAAAGTTTAAATGTTAAGGTTTAAGCTATTATTAGGTTTCTTTTAAATTTACTAGATAACCATAGAATAAATAGGATCACTGAGAGAAACACAATCACAAGATACACATAATTTATCTTGGTAAAACCTCATGGGGAAGAAAATCCATTAAAAACTTCCTTAATATAGATAGCCAATACAATGCCAAGACAATCAACCAAAAACTAGAGAATATCCTCTACTGAGCAATGTGCCTCTCTCTTCCTTCTTCTCCCAACTGCAACTACCAGAGTTGTGCACTCAGTGAGGGAATGCATGAGTGATCAAATGAGTCGTTGGATTCATTTATTTATACAAGATGGTAGGATATGGAAAGGTCTCTCTTCACTGGGAAGGGTCGATTTGTCTTGTTAGTGGTTAAAACCACTTTAACTAGCCTGGGAGATGACTTCTCAATTTGCATAATATATTTAGGGTTTGACCAATCCACAAAAGGGGATTGATTTAATGAATAATAACTCAATAATAAATATAATAGTCTTTGCAGTTACAATAATAAATAGAATCTCAACAACATCAGCACGAAGCTGGAAATTTCAGCACGAGGCTGTCATCTCAACAACATCAACACGGAGCTGGAAATATTCAACATGAGGTTGGAATTAAAACAACATCAACATGAGGATGGAAATCTTCAACATGAGGTTGTCATCACAACAACATCAACACGAGGATGGCATCACAACAACATCAACACGAGGCTGGAAATATTCAACATGAGGCTGGCATCACAACAACATCAACATGAGGCTAGAAATCTTCAACACTAGGGTGGCATCAACACTACTCCCCCTTTCGAGGGAGGTCCTTTCAGACTACACCAAGCTTATCTCTAAAGTTCTCAAACTTTACACGAGATAGAGGAATGGTCAACACATATGCAACCTGTTCATATGTGCTAACATACTAGAGATTTATGTATCCTCTCTGCACCATATCATGAATGTAATGATATTCAATCTCTATGTGTTTTTACTTGTCATAGAACACATGGTTCTCTATCATGTTTATGCAAATATGGTTATCACATAGGATCATGGTTGCTTCCATCTCCAAATCAAATAGAATTTTCAACAACTTCTGAAGCCATATGTATTCACAACTAGAGGAACATGTATCTGGTTCTGATTGAAGTGTATCTGGATACAAGAGAAAATGTCTCTTCATATTCAATGCATTCCTTTTGATAAAATCCATTAGCAACAAACCTTTCTTTATATTTTTCAAAACTTGGATCAGCAACATGTTTTATCTTGTATAGCCATTTGGAAGATACCACATCCTTGCTCTTTGGTCTGGGAACTATTTTCCATACATCATTCTTTAAAATGGATTGGTATTCTTCTATCATGGAATCTGTCCATTCTTTCTTCTGAATAGCTTCTTCAAAGAAAGGAGACTCCTTCTCTAATATATCACACATCAAATCCATATAACTGGAGAATGGCTTAAGTTTCTTCACTTCTCTCATGGTTCCTTTGGGAGCACCATACTTCTCTCCATCTTGAATAAGTTCTCTTTCCCAGGATGGATTTATCTTGTGGGAGATCGTCATTTGGGGATTTTATTTGGATTCTATTATGTCATTATCTTCTAGAATCTCCTCATGAGGGGAATTTATGACTTCCCTCACTGGTTTTGCAACTTTGGGAGCCACGAGTTCTTCATCAAATACTTCTTCAAGATGGCATATTCTTGATTTCTTGAGTGTTGCATCTTCACCAAATGTTACATCCATGTTGATCTAAATATGATGGTAACCTGGTATATAAACTTTGAAGGCCTTAGAGACCTCACAATATCCAACAAATATTCCTTTCTTTTCTGAAGGTTCCATCTTGGTTCTCTTCTCTTTCGAAATGTGTACAAATACTGGACAACCAAATATTTTGAGATGGCTTACTTATAGATTCTTCCTGGAGAACATCTCTTTAAGGGCCTTGAACCTAGGTGCACTATGGGACAATCTGTTTTGTACATACACTGATTTTCTTGTTGATTCTTCTCATAACTGCATTGGAAGATATTGATCATGGATCATAGTCTTCATTGGTTCCATTATAGCTCTGTTCTTTCTTTCTGCACCACCATTTTGTTGAGGATTGTAGGGAGTGGTGAGATCCCTCTTGATCCCGACATATTTGAAAAAGTTTGCAAACTTTTTTGTGGTGTATTCTCCTCCATTATCTAACCTGAGTATCTTTATCTTTCTTTCAGAGAGATTCTCTACCAAGGCTTTGAATTTCTTGAATTTACTGAACACTTCATCTTTTGATTTCAAAAAGTAAACCCGGGTCTTGTGAGAATAGTCATCAATAAAAGACACATAGTATACATACCCATTGACGGAGGTTGATGGCATTGGGCCACATAAATCTTAGTGAATGAGCTCTATGACTCCTTCTGCTTTATTGTCTCTCTTCAGAAAAGGGTTCTTGATGTTCTTTCCTTGTGCACATTTTTTCCACACACCTTCATGGTCAACCTTGAATTCTAGTGGACTTATGACTGCCTTGCTTACCTATGGTAATGCCTTGTAGTTGATGTGAGCTAGTATTATATTCCAAAGTTCACATGGATTCTCAATGGAATGGGTCAAGGCTTCTTTTGAGTGACCCTTTAGCTTATACAAGCCACCTCATTGTTTTCCAATAACAATTGTTTCTTCCATGGTTTTCCTTAGGGCCACATAAGAACTTCTCCATCTATGAAGGAAACTCTAAAGCCTTTATTTTCTAAAGCTGAGATAGAAATTAAGTTCTTTGTCAAACCTAGTACATATAGTACATCCTTCATCTTCATTGGGGTCCCTGAATCAAGTTTGTAATTTGATTCTCCTACTCCTTTGATAGGGTATTGATACTCATCTCCAAGTGTAAATTTATGGGGGAAATTATTTTCTGTAAGGCAAGAGAGAATGTCTCTTTGACCTGTCATGTACTTGGAAGCACCATTGTCTATGAGACATGTGTCCTCACCAAGTGACACTAAGCCTGAGAGGGCAGAGATTAAGACATAGTATTCAATCTATTCTTTTATCATATTTGTGGGTGGCTTTTCATCTTCAACTATATGGGAATGGTGCCTCTTGTTTCTCTTCTTGTATTCTTCTCATCTATTTGGAAAATTATTAGCAATATATCCCATCTTCTCACAATGGTAACATTGGTAGGATGAGAATAACATTTCTCTTCTTTGACCTTTCTGGAACTTTTGGAATCTCCTTGGAGGGTGAGATTATTTATGTATGAATTTGTTTGGGGGGTGAGACTCCTTATGAGTTTATTTCTAGAATTAATACCTCTTTAATACTCCTTTGGTATGAGTAGTTAGGGATTGATATTCATCTCTTGATAATAATGCTTCTTGGTTAGCTACTCTTGCTTCTTCTTGAACACATTCTTCCCAAATACTGTCAAATTTTAATCTCTCATTTCTAGCACAAATAGTTTGGATGAATGCATCCCAAGGTCTTGTGAGACCATTAAGGGTTGTCATTATAAGTTTGTATTCATATAGAGTATCACCAATTTCTTCTAGTTGTTATTTGAATTGTGATACTCTAGAGAAATATTCTTGAATTGTTTCTCCTTTCTGTGTCCTTGTACTTTTGAGTTGAGTTCTTATATTCATCCTCTGATTAATGTTATTTCCTTCATACAATATAGTTAGGGAATCAAAAAAAATTGTTGGAGTCTTATTTGAAGTCACTTGAGGAATCAAGCGATCTTTAATAGAATTTGCAATGATTCTCTTGGCCCTAATTGTGTCCTTTTGGTGTTTTTCTTTATCTGTAACATTGGTACGTTATGGTACATCTTATTTAATGAATCTTGCTAGGTCATTCTCTTCAATAATGTGTGCAATCATATACTTCCAAGAATGGAATTTTTCCAGACCTTCTATCTTGTCAACAAGCTTAGTTCTTGCATACATATTTACCTGGAGCTAGGAAAATGACCAAAAATTGAAAATGCTCAGAATTTAATTTTGAACTTACCAGCAGGTGCGCTTGGCTAAGGCGAGTATCCTGGTGCATATGGATTTCAGAAAATCCAATTTTGTCCCTTTCAAACTTGACCAACAGAATTATGGACTGGTACTTCTGGTACTGGTTTTGGTTTCCTAGTTTTCTGATAGTTCTAGTTTTCGGGTACTTCTAGTTTTCTTTCACTTCTAGTTTTCTGGTACTAGTGAAAACTAGGGTTTCACTTTTTGGGAGTTTTATCCACTTAAAAAATATGTTGAAGGTGCCAAAGAGTTCCCTATGTTAGATCACACTTTTCTAGATGATTTTTAGGCTGAAATTCCTCTTCAATAAAAATGCCTCATTTTCATGTACGACAACAGTGACATTTTTCTTTATCCTGTGAAAGATGGTATCTTCTTCTTAGCTCTGATACAAAGCTAAGGTTTAATATATTATTAGGTTTCTTTTAAATTTAATAGATAACCATAGCATAGATAGGACCACTGAGAGAAACACAATCACAAGATACACAACATTTATCTTGGGAAACCCTCATGGGGAAGAGAACCCAACAAAAACTTCCTTGATATAGATAGCTAATACAATCCCAAGACAATAAACTAAACACTAGAGAATATCCTCTAGTGAGAAATGTGCCTCTCTCTTCCTTCTTCTCCCAACTAAAGCTACCAGACTTGTGCACTGAGTGAGCGAATGAGTGAGTGATCAAATGAGGCATTGGCTTCCTTTATTTATACAAATTGGTAGGAGATAGAAAGGTGTCTCTTCACTGGGCAAGGTCGACTTGTATTCTTACTGGTTAAAACCACATTAATTAGACTAGGGGTCGACTTCTCAATTTTCATAATATATTTAGGGTTTGACCAATCCAAAAAATGGGATTTATTCAATTGCAATGCGTGACATGATCAATCCACAAAAGGGGATTGATCTAATGAATAATAACTCAATAATAAATAAAATACTCTTTGTATTTACAATATTTTGACATAAAACTCGATGTCAGGAATACAACATGCCCTCCCATCACCTAGCTCTACATACAAACTTTATACTGGTGAATGATCGAGCCATGTGCATGCATGCCTAAATAGGTATTACATCCATATGACCATTTACATGTGATAAAATCCAACTCCATAAAAATAATCACAATTATATGTTTCAGCATGTGATGTTATGAAACATCAACCAATTTCAGTAAAGCATCCCTCCTACTCGAAATATAGTTACATATACCAAGTACGTATCTTACCACTGTATGCCTAAGAAAAATATGCAATAAGCATCTACCAGTTTTTTTACTAGCATTCCTCATTGTTCCAAATATAGTGATCCAAATAACTCATTCACCAAGTACTTATTCCTTAATGAACTTCTTCTTATCCTCCACATCCATCCACTATATTCTTAAGAAAATGATGCAAGAAACATCTACCAACTTATTTACCAACATCCCTCCTTGCTCCAAATATAGTGAACCAATGCATTCATTCACCAAATAACTCATCTTCAATGTGCTCCACACATCCTCATCCATGGGATCATTGTACTGGTATCCCTCATATGGATCTAGTGGCACGACGAGATGCAGGGGGTCAGTTTCAAAGGACATCTGCCTCTTCTTCATATTTAACACTGCATTATTGTCAAAGGCCCAACCAATCTCTAGTAATGCAGGAAATGGATTAGATTCATGCATGATCGAAGTGAATTTGAACTCGACCTTAGTCTTCACTCCAATTTTTACTTCTACTTGTTCCAATTATCCTATGGGGTAGATATTATATTGATTGGGATATGGTGTATATCTTATATCGAATATTGACATCATGGTCGATGGAATTATAGAACTTACTTAATGGAGTGTGATTTGTTGTCTATTATTTCTGCAATGTGGGATAGCAGGGTGGAACATGGCCCCACTTCCTACATATTTCACACCATTCAGACTATCCATATGGAAATGGACTTGGTGCACATGTCTCCACATGTTGAACATGCATTTTGAAAATAGTTTTGAGGAAAATCCTATGTATGGAGGAGATGCGTAGTAACAAAAGAAAGAAGAGATGGCAGGAGTGGAGTGCATAGTAAAGGAACATTCAAGATTGAAGTGCATAGTAAGATCATACTTGGAAGAGAATAAATAAATGGAATAAATTAATAGAAGGAAGAAGGAAGATAAAGAGGGTGAAAAGGAAGGACAACATTTCAGCATGCAAAAGCAAAGAGACACACAAAAGCAGGAATAACAATAAACGGGAAGGTAAAATTAGTATGTAGACACAAAAGAATGAAATGTACACCCGAACAACGAATCAACATGAGTTGTAATGAGTCATAATGAGTTGTAATTGGGTTTTAGGGATAACCAAGTAGGGTTTTGAGCCCTAGATTCCATGTATAAATATGTAATGGGTCAGGTAGAAAAGGTGGTTGATACTTAGTGGAGAATGGGTTGAATGTTGAAGGTTGGAGTAGAACTAATGTATTGTTGAGAGTGAGAGAATAGACTAAGGATGAGAGAGATTCTATGTCTGAAGGTGTAGGGAGAGTTGCAGAGAGAGGCTTGTACTACACAGTGACTAGGAAGAATGGAGAAGTACTTCATGATGTATCTATTGTAAGCATAGTGCACAATCCTGAAATGATTACATAAACCATAATAAAGAAGCTAGTCATTGTGGATGTTTCCCAAGGATTGGGTGAACCAAATTAACTCTGTGTCTCTATGTGTGTGATTCAGGTGATTGTTTATGAATAGTATTTTGATGCATGTTAGACTAGATTTCTTTACAATATGATTATAGTGTAGTAGTTATGGATGTTATGGAGGATGGTTTATGTTGAAATCTATGCTATGATGGTGCTACATAAAATCAATCACTAAGTAATCAAGGAATAAAATAAACATGATAATGCACACAGAGTAGATGAGTAAGAATGAATATGATAATTTCCTCCCATCCCCTCGTTCCTACAGAAAATTGGTTCCTGTGGCCCCAATAGATGACTTGAGTGAGACTTCACTTACATGGAGGTGATTTCTAAAGGGCCAGTGTCTAAAGTTTTTTTTTGGTTAGATAACTTGAACCTAGGGCCTTAAAACCACGTGCCAAAAAATGGTTGTGTTGTCGGGATCCAGAATCTCTGATTGAGGGAATGTTTTGGAGGCCGACTAAGAAAGAGATATTAGAACAAATAGAAGGGAATGAATGGAAATTTTCTCAAAAAGAGAATAGAAACCCCTAGATGAGTGATGAGAAATGGATGCAAAGGTATGTGTACACAAAGCTACATGAGATTTTCTTTTTCGAATTTCCAATTTTTTGACTGAGTGGTTAGAAATATTAGTGGAGAATATTGGAAGGTACTGAACCACATCGCCAAGGAAATGGACTCCTAAGTTGGTAAGGTAGATAAATTTTGTAAGTAATAATACTTCTCTTGTAGTTTATTAATGGTTGGAAAATATATTGGGAGGTTATATTATAGAATTTGCAGTGGATTGTACCCATGTTATCGGATAAATCAGTAAGTGCGGACACAAATTAATCTCCCTAAATTCCACATGAAGATAGAACAAAACAAGACAGAATACAAACTTCACCTTAGACTTCATTGTCATATAAAATAGTTCAGAGAGGAACAAGTGACATAGCTTTTAAATTACGCTTGATCCTCGCTAGTGTCGTCCTTGTCGCTCCATGTTTGTATTTGCAGGATGGTGAACCTGTTTAAAAAGCACAAGCCAACAAAGACAGAGAAAAAAGATATATATATATATATATATATTCCAATGAATTCTATGTATAAGATCAAGGAGTTATACAATAAAATCCAAGACACATTTATAGGGAAGAAATGTAATGCTGTGTTATATTAAAATGGAAAGTGGAGAATACAACCCAAGCCTTGATGTTGCAAGATCCATTTCAATGGCTCTTTGCTCCACCACACACACCTTTTCTCCAATTCCTTTGATGAAGAATATCCAAAATATGACTTAGAGAGCTAAAGCAAAGCTATCTCAAGTATAATGTATAGCAGAACTCTTCATGCATATGCAATCCTTAGCCTTTTCAACCTTAGCCTCTTCTCTACGGCATCTTCAGGTTCCTCCACTTCTTCTTTGATAAATCTTGATAGGTCATTCTCTGTAAGGATCAAACTGATCCTATACTTCTAGGCACAGAATTTTTCTATGCCTTCTAATTTCTCAACAAGCTTTGGGCTTGCAGACATCTTGTACTTGCGGCAACAAAAATAACCAAAAATTGAAAATGCTCAAAATTAAACTTTGACCTTACCAGGAGGTGCGCTTGTCTGAGGCGAGTAGCCTGGTGTCCTCAGATCTGAGAAAATCCAATTTTTACCCCGTCAAATCTCATCTGCGGATTTCTGGACTGGTGCTTCTGGTACTTTTGGTACTAGTTTTCTGGTACTTCTGGTATTTTTTTGAAACTAGGGTTTCACTTTGGGGAAGATCCAACCACTGAAAAGGTGTGCTCTAGGTGCCAAATTGATCCTTGGGGGAAGGTGCAACTTTCTAGGAGGTTAGGGAGCTGAAAAGAGATACTTTTTCAAAACCCTAATTTGCAGGTGCTGCAGGAGTGACGTTTTTCCTCTTGCAAATAGTGTTTCCTTCAGGTTGGCTCTCATACCATGTTAATGTTTATGCCATTATTATAGTTCTTTGCATTTCAATAGATAAGAGCATCATAAGAACAAGATCACTGAGAAATACACATTCACAAGAGACACAACATTTATCCTAGGAAACCCTCTAGGAGAAGAAAACCCAGGAAAACTTCCTTATCATAAATAGCTTAAACAATGTTCAAGAGATAACTCAAACCAATACAGATAGTCCTCCCCAAGAGATGCACCACTCTTCTTCTCCTCTCTCTAACTGGTAATTACAGCTTGCCTCATAAGAGAATGAGCAAGTGAGTTGTATGTTAGAAGTGAGGCGCTAGCCTCCTATATATACAAAACTGGCACGTGTGAAAGGTCACCACTGGCAGGGTCGAGCTCTCACTATGGGTGGGTAAACCCACCTTTAATTAATTCTGGGTCTTCCATAATAACTGTTGGGTCCAACTTCTTATTATTCCCTTTATAATTGTCCGATGACCAATCCACAAAAGGGGATTTGGTCCTTATACAATTACCGACATGATTAATCCACAAGGGGGATTTAATCTAATAATAATAAGAATGATCTTTGCAGTTACATTATTTCAACACTCCCCCTTAACAAGGAGGGTATTCTTCATCAGCATCAAGTGAGAGAGGTCTTCATCATCAGTGGCATCTGAATGATAGTATCATCAATATCATCTTGAAACACTGGCTAGCATATTTATGAGTCATCGAAAGTTTTCTTCATCGGAAGCATCATCATTCTTGAAAGAATGCTATCATCATCTACATCAAATATGTATCAGTAAAAATGATACCTCATCACAAAACTAGGCTGGCACATCACAGAACTACACTGGCTCAATGTCACAGCGGTTAAGCTGGTAGCTCAGTGTCAGTCACATCTTGCTTTACATCTAACAACTAGGTCAGAAGCAAGGAATATCATCATCTCGCTTTACGTCTAACAACTAGGTCAGAAGCGAGGAATCACAACGTCATGCTTTATGTCTAACAGCTAGGTCATAAGCATGACTCATATTTCTTTATGTCTAACAACGAGGTTAGAAGAAAGGAACACATCAACATCTCGCTTTATGTCTAACAACAAGGTCAAAAGTGAGGAATCATCTTGTTTTACGTCTAACAACTAGGTTAGAAGCAAGGAATCAGTAGCATCATGCTTTACATATTACAGCGAGGTCAGAAGCATGACTCATCTTGCTTTACGTCTAACAACAAGGTTAGAAGAAAGGATCACATGGCGTCATGCTTTATGTCTAATAGTGAGGTCAGAAGAATGACTCATCTTACTTTACGTCTAGCAGCAAGGTCAGAAGAAAGGATCACACAGCGTCATGCTTTACATCTAACAGCGAGGTCAAAAGAATGACTCATCTTGCTTTATGTCTAACAGTGAGGTCAAAAGAAAGGATCACACAGCCTCATGCTTTACGTCTAACAGCGAGGTCAGAAGCATGACTCATCTTGCTTTACGACTAACATCAAGGTCAGAAGCAAGGAATACACATACTCCCCCTTTCAGGGAGGGTCCTTTCGGACTATACCAAGCTTATCTCGAAAGTGTTCAAACTTTACATGAGATAGAGGCTTAGTCAACACGTTAGCAACCTGTTCATCCGTGCTAATGTACTAGAGCTTCAAGGCTCCTCTCTGTACCATGTCACAGATGAAATGATACTATATCTCTATGTGCTTCGACCTGTCATGGAACATAGGATTCTCTATCATTTTAATGTAGCTCTGGTTGTCACATAGAATCATGGTTTCTCTCATCTCCAAGTCAAATAGGCAAGTCAACAACTTTCGAAGCCATATAGCTTCGCAGCTAGCAGAACATGAGGCAATGTACTCTTCTTTCGATGTGCTGAGAGAAATACTGGATTGCTTCCTAATCTGCCATGAGATCATAGCTGATCCCAAACTGAAATAGCAGCTGGAAGTGATTTTTCTGTCAGTAACACTTCATGCCCAATCTGCATCAATATATCCACTCAATGTGAAGTTATGATCTCCATCATAGCTGAGACCATAATGCATTGTACCTTTAAGGTACCTCATCACATGTTGTGCAACCACTAGATGAACACGACTGGGCTCTACCAGAAACTGACTCAAGGTGTTCACTGCAAAACAGATGTCTGGTCTAGTGTTCATCAGGTACATCAACGATCCAATAATCTGTCTGTACAGTGTGGCATCTATTAAATCTGATGAAGTATCGACCAACAGCTTCATATTCACTTCCATGGGAGTATTCATGGACTTGCATTCTAGCATGTTGAATCTCTTTAAGATTTCGACTGTGTACTTCCCTTGGTTAAGGAAGATTCTTTCTAGACTCTGCCATACCTCAAGGCCTAAGAAGTAATGCATTAGACCAAGGTCTTTCATTTCAAATTCTGCAAAAAGTCTATGTTTACATTCAATGATGAGATTTTCTTCTCCAGTTAAGAATAAGTCATCCATATACAGTAATAATATTACTGGCTCATTATCCATAATCTTGAAGTAGAGATTTGAGCCTAATTTACTCTTGGTAAAGCCAAAGCTCATCAAGAAAATGTCTATACGGCCATACCAAGCTCTGGGAGCTTGCTTCAATCCGTATAAGTCTTTCTTCAATTGACAAACATGAGACTTCCTCTCTTCAACCTCAAATCCTTGGGGTTTCTCTATATACACTTCCTCTTTGATAACACCATTGAGGAAAGTTGTCTTCACATCCATCTGGTGCAACTTCCATTTCATCTTAGTAGCATGAGCTATAATGGTTCTGATCGAAGTGTATCTAGCCACAGGAGCGAATGCCTCTTCATAGTCGATACCTTCCTTCTGGGAAAAGCCACGAGCGACAAATCTTGCTTTATATTTCTCAATACTTCCATCAACAACATGTTTTATTTTTAAAGAGCCATTTTGAGTAATTACCATCCTTACCTTTTGGTCTGGGAAATATTTCACATACATCATTCTTTATGGATTGGTATTCCTGCGTCATGGCATCTGCCCATTCCTTGGCCCAATGGCCTCTTCAAAGTATGTGGGTTCTTCATCCCAGTGGATTGCACATCAAAGGCGTATGGCGGAGAATGGCTTTGGTCTTTCACATCTTGTGGTTCCTTTTGGAACCACCATACTTCTCTCCATCTTGAATAATCTCTGCTTGGCGGATTTCTTTTATGGGAGAAGGGTCATTTGAGGAGGTTCTTGAACTACGTTATATCATGATATTCAAGAGTCTCCTCATCGAGGGAAGTTATAACTTCCTTCACAGTTCTAGGCTCTGGGAACTTCCCTCATGGCCATTGGATCCCAGGATTTACAAGTTCCTCTTCATATACTTCTTCAAGGCTGTCATCTTCTTGATTTATTAAGTGCTACTTCTTCATCAAGGTCACATCCTTGTTGATCTCAATATGTTGGTGACCCGGTGTCTTGGTCTGAAGGCCTTGGATACCTCGCAGGATCCCACAAGTATTCAGCGCTAATACGGAGGGTTCCAAGCTTGTTCTTTTCTCTTTAGGTATATGAATAAATCTTGGACAACCAAATGGCTATTTTGGGATGGCTTACCTTTGGCTTCTTTCAGGTGAACATTTCTTACGGGGTCTTGAACCCAAGTGCACTATGGGATAATCTATTCTACACATAAACAACTTCCATTGCTACTTCTTCCCATAAGCACATAGGAAGATCTTTGATCGTAAATCATGGTCTTCAGAGGCTTCCATAATTGTTATGTTCTTCCTTTCTGCAACACCATTATGTTTTGTTGTTTGAAATTATAGGGGGTATTGAGTTCCCTCTTGATCCAGACATCTCTACAGAAGATTACAAACTCCTTCAAGGTATATTCTCAGGTATCGACACAGGTATCTTAATCTTTCTTTTGAAAGATTCTCATCAAGTCTTTGAATTCCTTGAATTCGTTGAATACTTCATCTTTAGATTTTTAAGAAATATATCCATGTCTTTGAGAATAATCATCAATAAATGATACATACATACCCACTAATGGAGAACAATGGCATTGTAGATTACCTGCGATCTGAATGGATGAGTTCAATGCTCCTTCTACTTTGTTGTCCCTCTTTGGAAAAGCGTTCTTGATGTTCTTCCCTTGCGCACATCCATTTCATATGCCTTCTCGATCAACCTTGAGTTATGGTAAACTTTGTGACTTTGCATATGTATGGTAGTGCCTTGTATGGATGATATTGGGCCAATCTTCTATGCCAAATTTTTCATGAGTTTTTGATGGCATGGTTCATGGCAGTTTTTGGGTGACCTTTCAACTTATATAAACCATTTTTCTTCATAGATGATGATTGCTTCATTTAAGGTTTCTCCCATAGCCCACATGAGAACTTCTCCATCATAGAGAGCAACTCTATGGCTTTTCTTTTCGAAGAAGATGATATGAGTAAAGTTCTTATTTAAGCACGGTACATGAAGTCGTCCTTCATTGTTATTGAGTTTTGAATCTAGCTTGTAGTTTGATTCTCCACTCCCTTGATGGGATATTGGTAATCATCTCCAAGGTTACTAGAAAACTTTGTTTCTAAAATACAAGAGTATTTTTCTTACCCGTCATATGCTTTGATGCGCCACTATCAATGGGCCCATGTGTCCTCTCTGGGTGATCTGAGATCACGAGGAGATGAGATCAAGACATGGTCCTTAATCATCTTCATAGGTGGTTCTTCATCTTTGACAATGTGAGAATGTTTCCTTTTATTGCTTCCTCTTGTACTCTTCTCTTATGACTGGACAATTATTCACCTTCTATCATCTTATCACAATGATAGCATTGTATAGATGAGAGATCTCATCCCTTAGCGTTGTCCTTTCTTACGTGAATTTCTTGAATTGGATTCTTGGTTGTTGAACTTGTTTGATGGTTCTGGAGTTCTCTATGAGATTCCCTTTTGAAGTGGGGTTCTTCCTTCCTCCTTTGTTCTCTATGAGCTTCCCTTTTGAAGTAGGGTTTCTTCCTTCCTCCTTTTGTATGAGTAGCTAGGGCTTGATCATCCTCCCTTGCTAGTAGTGCTTCACGGTTGGCTACCCTTGTCTCTTCTTGGGTGCATTCTTCCCATAGGCTTTCAAACTGTAGTTTCTCCTTTCTGCCACATACTGATTGGATGAAAGCATCCTAAGGTATTTTGAGACCATTTAGGGATGTTATTACAAATTCTTCTTCATCGATGGTGTCTCCAATCGCTTTCAACTATTCTTTTATTTCTGAGATTCGAGAGAAATATTCTTGAATCATTTCTCCTTTCTGCATCTTGGTATTCTTCAATTGAGTTCTTAGATTCATAGTTCGATTGATGTTATTTCCTTCATATAGTTTTGTTAGAGAATCAAACATCTCCTTCGGAGTTTTCTTGGATGATACATACAGGATCAGGTGGTCTTTGATTGAATTTGCAATGATTCTTTGAGCCCTGATTGAGTCCTTCTAATGCTTTTCTTTCTCTACGCCATCTTTAGGTTCCTCCACTTCTTCTTTGATAAATCTTGATAGGTCATTCTCTACAAGGATCAAACCGATCCTATACTTCCAGGCACGAAAGTTGTCTATGCATTCTAGTTTCTCAACAAGCTTTGTGCTTGTAGACATCTTATACTTGCGTCAACAAAAATAACCAAAAATTGAAAATGCTCAAAATCAAATTTTGACCTTACCAGAAGGTGCACTTGGTTGAGGCGAGTAGCCTGGTGTCCTCAGATCTGAGAAAATCCAACTTTTACCCCATCAAATCTGATCTACAGATTTTTGGACTGGTGCTTATGGTACTTCTGGTACTCTGGTACTTCTAGTACTAGTTTTCTGGTACTTCTAGTATTTTTGTGAAACTAGGGTTTCACTTTGCAGAAGATCCAACCACTAAAAAGGTGCGCTCTAGGCGCCAAATTGATCCTTGGGGGAGGGCACAACTTTCTAGGAGGTTAGGGAGCTGAAAAGAGATACTTTTTCAAAACCCTAATTTGCAGGTGTTGCAGGAGTGACGTTTTTCCTCTTGCAAATAGTGTTTCCTTCAGGTTGGCTCTGATACCATGTTAATGTTTATGCCATTATTATAGTTCTTTTCATTTAAATGGATAAGAGCATCATAAGAACAAGATCACTGAGAAATACACATTCACAAGAGACACAACATTTATCCTGGGAAACCCTCTAGGGGAAGAAAACCCAACAAAACTTCCTTATCATAACTAGCTTAAACAATGTTCAAGAGATAACTCAAACCAATACAGATAGTCCTCCCCAAGAGATGCGCCACTCTTCTTCTCCTCTCTCTAACTGGTAATTGCAGCTTTCCTCATAAGAGAATGAGCAAGTGAGTTGTATGTTAGAAGTGAGGTGCTAGCCTCCTATATATATAAAACTGGCACATGTGAAAGGTCACCACTGGCAGGGTTGACCTCTCACTCTGGGTGGGTAAACCCACCTTTAATTAATTCTGGGTCTTCCATAATAACTACTGGGGCCGACTTCTTATTCTTCCCTTTATAATTGTCCGATGACCAATCCGCAAAAGGGGATTTGGTCCTTATGAAATTACCGACATGATTAATCCACAATGGGGATTTAATCTAATAATAGTAAGAATGCTCTTCGCAGTTACATTATTTCAACAGTAACTACAAAGAATATTCTTATCCCCTTTTGTTGATAAAGTAAAAGATAATATATATAGATATAGATATAGATATAGATATGTATGTATATTATATTGACAAGTCGACCATATTGTGCCTAGACATGTCAAATGTAAATTAGAAAGGTAAAGTGGGCAGGTCGGCCCTGACCTAATTATTCGGAGGGCACAACTTGTATTTATAAGAGGCCTAGAACCTCATTTGTTCACACACTCATCAATCTCTCTCTATAAAGTGCACAAGTCTGAGAGTGAAACAACTACAAGGAGAAGTGACACAGTTACAAGGAAGAGTATCTCATTAAAGGTGAAAGTTATCTTGGTGAAGGACTATTTTGGTCTAAGTGGTGCTCTACCCTATTCTAGTTAGGGTTTCTAGTGGATATTTTGTTTGGTGAGATATATCTTGTGAGAGACACTGTACTTGGTTATAGAATCTATATTAAAGAAGTTTTTTTGGATTTTCTTCCCCTTGAGGGTTTCCCATGTGTTAGCACAAGATTGGTTTATGCCTCAACATTGCATAAATCCTTCATTATTCATTTTGGAAAATGAATACAATTGTTATGGGATATTTTATTTATTTTGGGGAAAATTGAAATTATATTGGGTTATGCCCAATATCCAAGTTCAAGCATAAAAATCACTCACATATTTGTGCTACCCAATCACACATCGACACACAAGAAGGCGCTACCTAAATTGTGGTAGAAAACGAATTGTGCAGAGTTGTTTTACCATTTTTGAGTCACTAACTTAAAACTTATATTTTGAACAATTGAGAAGGTATTTTTGAAAACAGGAGGAAGTTTTTTTTCATAACATTCCAGATAAAAAAAAACTCTCTCAGTTTTTGAAAATGTGTTATGGTTTGAGAGATATTATACATAGAAGTGGCGCTACCAAATCTGCACAGCGGTGCTACCTAATTTCCTGTAGCAGTCACGGTTTTGGTATTCGCCTTGTTGGGAGGTTGCCACCTGTCAAGGAGGATTTGAATGGATTCTCAAGGATTAGTTAGATGTCAAGGGACACTTTCACCTAATATTTATCTCCATCAAAGGCCTCATGCATCAGGTGGAAACAATTTATTAATGACTTCCAACAAATTCTTGAAAATTAGCAGTTTGTTGGATTTTTGTCTCTTTCATTGTTGTTGTTGGTCACTGTAATTTCTTATTTAACTAAACAATCAAGTGCTACATAAATTTTCAACCCAGGGAAGTCTGTTTATTTCAAAGGCAATCACACACTGTATATGCTCAATCTCAAAAGCAATCTAGAGTTGTAGTAAAAGTATAGTAATCACACCTTGCCTTGAACAAACTAAAGTTCTACTTTGAATTATAGAAAAGCAACCTACCTATTGCAAAGTTCAAAGTTTAAAGAAATACTTATCCTAAGAATCCTGGATTACATTGAGAAATAACAACCTAGGAAAGAAATATTTCAGGATACTACAAAAGGAAAGACCAACTATTCTATAACAATGAACAAGACCCTATTCCCCAAGCAGGAATCTTCAGCACCTGTTTCCGATTATCACACTTTCATGAACTCATTACTAATAAAAAATGATTGACATGCACTGAAGGCTAACTATCTCTTAATAGAGAACATGACCCTATTCCCCAAGCAGGAATCTTCAACACCTATCTCTGATTATCACGCTTTCATAAATTCACCAAACAGGATTGCTAATTAGAATGATTAACAATTACCCAAGCATGAATTATATGAAAACAATGTACAATCAATAAAGCAGAGTTTCAGAAAAATAGAGTTCAGTAAAGTAGATTTTCAGCAAAACAGAATTTAATCAAGGCATGAACAAAAATAATACTAGCACACTACAGAACTAATGGGTGAATCTTGTGAAGAAGGTGGGCCCTCCCTTCTCACAAGATTCCCCATAAACGAAAGGAACTAGGAAGGAATGCTCAGAACAATATTTTATTCATTTGGCAACTATATCATGTTACAATGTCTGAAGTAAACATGTCCTTCTCCATAATTCCTTTCTTAGCCAAAAACATCCCCTTCTAATGATGATTTCCTCTTATTTAAAGAGGAGAATCCCCTCAATACAATTTGATCATCAAATTACATGTGCACATCTGAATCCTATTCTTAGTTAGATCTAATTTCTATACTGTAATAGGATATCCCGATCTCCCGTAACAGAATGCTATTAAAATAGTTGAAAAGGTGTTGAGTGAGGTGTAGTTGTTGTGGCTGGAGTAACAACTTCTTTATTTATCTTCTTATTACTGTTGTTGTATACTGTTTCGGGATCGCAAATCGCGGGTTGTTTTAGCAACGGGATTTGCATTCTGACTGTTTCAGCAATGTGGTCTCACACAACAACGATGGTTAGTTCTGGCTCAAGGTGCAGCTGTTGTGGTCAGTGTAACAACTTCTTCTTTGTGTGAATTGTTGTTTCAGCATCGTAGACCATGGACTGTTTCAGCCACAGGGTTTGCGTGCTTTTGACTATTTCAACACCAGGCCTTCAAACAACAACGATAATCTGCAGTTCGAACTATTTCAGCACTTATATATTTCTTATCGATGGTTAAGTATGAGAGTAATGTAAAATTATATGCAAAACAAATTAAACATATAACAAAGAGAAGAGATGTTATATACCTTTGGAAAGATAGGGTAAGGTGATAATGTAAGTTTAAATGTGAGTGGAAAAAGGATGTAATGGTAACAAAAAGTGTGAACAAAAAGTTACATTATACGGTCCTAACATCCCCCCCAACTTAAAAGGTTGCATGTCCTCAGGCAACTTCAATCTGAATCAGAATCTAGATACCGACTCTGAGCATGCAAGTTACTTAAGCAGTAGCTGTGGAAAGTGTTGTTGTTGGAGCTCTGAATCCTTGAATACATTGTAGCCTTTGTCAAGCTGTTGTTTTGGCCTTCTTGGGCAACTTATGATGAACTTGATATTTCTCTGCTGGCATCCACAGAATAGGAAAATGAAACTGATAACCTATCCATCTTTCAGCACATTGCTGAACACATTTGATGTAGCTAGGTACCCCAGAGATTGTTGTCTCAAGATTGGTGGGGAAAAAGGGATTGTGTTCCTGTCTTTTCTCAACAGATTGTTGCCAAAACATGTTATTTTCTTGTACGGCAGCGATCTCTGTGGATTTAATGAACTTTTGACAATCCTAAAGCACTGTTGTTTGTAGTTTTCGAATGTATTGAGTCATCCCTGGTTTCTTCAAAAACTGATAATACTCTGCAACAAAGGTGGCAACATTTTGTGGTTCTGGCCGTATCCAGAGAAGGCGGTTATCCTCGTTATGCTTGGCAGCTAGGAAGTCATTCTACCATATAATATGATTGTTAAGGAAGGAGGTGAGTGCCCAAATCTGGATATCACCGACAAGAGGGTTAAGGTTAAGCTGTCAGTTCTCAGGGATGGCCTCATTATGAAGATATACCTCACAGAGGAGGTGTTGATCCATAGTAGAGGCTTCTGCAAAGGTTCTAACAAAATCTGCTGGATTTAACACTGCATGGGGTCTGCCTTCTTTGATTGAGTTAATTTGAAAAAATGTAAGTCGTTCCATGAGGAACAGGGAGTAATTGGAGGATGGTTTCCTTGCAGCCAACAACTTTTGTGCCAAGTCAAACATCGGGAGCAATTTTCCTTTTAGCTCTTTATTCTGCTTCTTATGGGCATGGGATTCCTGGTGTGTTTTCTCCAAATCTTCCCAATTTGAATAGATATGGTTTAGCCAGAGTAGTCTATACTCCTGCAGGATTTTGTCTTGTGTAACAACAGACTCTTTTTTCATTTGTCCATTATTTCCTTCTCATCCCATGGTTGAGTTTGTGTTTCATCATCGCAAGTGATAGGCTGACATAGGGTCTAAGTGGCTTGTTCCACAAAGGTGTGGGTATTGATCTGGCTAGGAGGGGAAGATCCATCAATAGGCATTGTTTGTACAACTTTATTAACAAAAACAAGGGCTTCAAATTTGACAATTGTTGTAGGCCATGGTTCATTTTTAATTTTGGAAGGTCCTGTTGGTTCTTGTGTAACAACAGGGTTTTCTTCTTTGACTGCAAAAGTCATAGGTGCAGGGGAAGCTCCTGGAATTGGAATTTGAATTACTTTGTAGTCTACTTGATAATAGATGTCCCCACATTGACTATACATATACTCTCTACAATGATTCTCTGTTGTATTTTCCTTTGTCATGGTCCCTATGTGAGCTAGGGTGTACAATTTAAGTTCCTTCTCGTAGGCTTCCTTTACCATGACTAGCTCTTGCTTGTAGGCTTCTAGTTCATACCTTATGAACTCATTTTCTTGTAATACAGAGGCCATTATTGGTTCTAGTTGTTGATATTTCAAGGGTATATTGAGAGGGGTGATTGGTTCTTGTGTAACAGTCACAGCCGCACTAGCTGGTTCTTTTGGAGCAGCTACAGGATCGGCAGTTGATTCTTGTATTTCAGCTTCTTGATGTAGAGAAAGTAATGTTGCGGCACCCTAGGCATCTGATTCCTATATCTCAGTAACAATATCAGCAGCTGGTTCTTGTGTTTCAGCTACTGAATGAGTAGTTGGTTCTTGTGTTTCAGCTACTGAATGAGTAGTTGGTTCTTGTGTTTCAGCTACTTGATGAGTAGTTGGTTCTTGTGTTTCAACTACTGAATGAGTAGTTGGTTCTTGTGTTTCATCTACTTGATGAGTAGTTGGTTCTTGTGTTTCAGCTACTTGATGAGTAGCTGGTTCTTGTGTTTCATCTACTTGATTTGAAAAGGATGATGTTGCAACACACCTGGCCTCTGGTTCTTGTGTTTCAGTGCCCGTGGGTGGAATAGGTAAAAATTACGGAATTTAGGAGGTTGGAGGTGTACGGGGTTTTATCCGGATGGGTTGGGGGTTTAGGGCACTAGAAGTAGTGGCTACTCTTGTTGAGGTCCTTTGTTCATTTTCTTTGTAAAAAGGGGGGAAAAAGAGGAATTTTCTTTCCTTTGCGTGGGGGTTTTTCCTTAGTGATGGGGCAGAGAGAGTTGTCTGGTTCAGAATCATCACTAAGGATATGAATGGTAGGAGTGGATGATTCTATTAATATGTGGGGTGGGATTGGTATGGTAGGAAGGTTAATTGAATTAATTGGGTCTGTAGGCGGACTGATAGGTACTTCCGGAGGGTCTCGAGGGTTTTGTGATTGTTGTTCCTGAAGATTTTCAGGTTGTTCAACAGATTCTTGGGGGTCTATGGGTGGGTTGTTTAGGAGAGGGTTTTGTTGGGAAAAACAATTTTGGATAAGTAGTTGAGTGAGACGGTGATGGGTGAGGGAAAGGGTGGGATTTTTAGCCTTTTTACAGTAATGCGACATATTTCTAAGACATTCGAGCAGATAATAAGGAATGTTCACCAATCTAGCATGTCGTAAATGAGACAATAGGACAAAATTGTACTGGTAGACTACCTGGTATCGGCCTTCACAGGTAAGGTAGTGCTTGACAAACTCTACAACTTTCGGCCAAGGAGGCAGCAACGAGCTAAGTCAAACACCTCGGCCTTTAGGCTCAATTTGTTCCTCTAGCAAGAGGAAATCCTATTGGGCATTAAGGATGATATGTTTGTGGCTGAACCAATGAATGTCATTGGCAGGGAGACCCGAAACCTATGCTATATCCTCCTCTGTAACTAGAATTCGAACCCCTTGAACAATGGAATGATCTTCCTGGAGATTTCGAGCAAATTGAAGAACATGTTGTTGATCAAATCCATGTAGCCTCTGAAAATAACCCAACCATCCTGCTTGCAGAAAAATTTGATAGACTTCTGGATAGAGTTCTAACAAGGCTGTTGTGGCGGGTTCGTACCATATAACATGGCCTCTCATAGCTAACAACTCATTAAAATGCACCGTCAGAGAGTCAAGTAACTGCTTCTGTGTAGAGTGAATTTTTTGGGTGAAGGCAAACAAATGGTGGTGAAACAAACGAAAGGATAAAAAAAAAGAATGACGGTGGTTGGTTCGTGTGAAATGATGGTATAAGATTTCGATATCCCCCCCCCCTCAAGTATGGCTAAAATAATGATTTTACATGAGTGGTAATAATGAGTTGGGATCTTCTCATTAACCATAGTTCAATTGTATTTACATATAAAGTTTACATACCTCATCTTTACCTTTTGATTCGTACTTCAAACATAATATAGTGCCTGTCCATAATAGTTTTGTAGTGGCCATGGCAGAGACTTTTGATTTGTTAGATAAATTGTAGCAAGGATTTTTTTAGTGGAAGGACAAAATGTAGTATGAGAGTGAAAGAGCTTATTGACAGGGAATGCTGAAAAGTTGGTGTTTCAGTAATAGGGAAAGAATAGAGAAATGTTTGTTGAAGGGTGATGTTGCAGAATACTGCTGAGGAAGTGGTGTTTCAGCAGTGGCGACATGTTGCTGAGTAGTGGTGTTTCAACAATAGAGAGAAGGGAGAAAAATTGTTGAACAGTGGTGTTTCGGCAATGGGGGAAAAGGAAAAAAGTTGTTGAACAGTGGTGTTTCAGCAATGGGGAAAAAGGGCAAAAAATTGCGGAATAGTGGTGGTTCGACAATGGGGGAAAAGGCAAAAAGTTGTTGAACAGTGGTGTTTCAGCAATGGGGAAAAAGGCAAAAAGTTGTTGAACAGTGGTGTTTCAGCAATGGGGAAAGAAAATGAAAAATTGTTGAACAATGGTGTTTTAGCAATGGGGAAAAAGGGCGAAAAATTGCGGGACAGTGGTGTTTCAGCAATGGGGGAAAAGGAAAAAAGTTGTTGAACAGTGGTGTTTCAGCAATGGGGAAAAATACAAAAAGTTGTTGAACAATGGTGTTTCAACAATGGGGAAAGAAAACGAAAAATTGTTGAACAGTGGTGTTTCAGCAATGGGGAAGAAGGGCGAAAAATTGCGGGACAGTGGTGTTTCACAAGATGAAGCTTGGCTCTTCTTGAAGTAAGATCGTCCTTTCTTGGTAGGCCTTTTCTTTTATCGAGAATCTGCAAAAATCAATTGTAACATGCTATTTCTTGACAGGGATTATTAGTAAACGAAATCTAATCTAATACTAAAGAAATTAATTTAAAAAGAAATAATTGCAATGAGGGGTACGAGGCCCCTCTAAAAAGAGGTAATGAGAGTCTACCACACATGTGGCCTTAAAATATTCTTTGGAAATGGGGCGTTGGTACAGACGGAGTCGATGACCATTCACAAGTAACGGTGTTTTAGAGTCATCGATTGTGAGGAGCCTTACTGTTCCATTGGGGAAAACAGTGTCCACTTCGTAAGGTCCGAGCCATCTTGTACGTAGTTTCCCTTGAAATTCTTTAAACCGATAATCATACAGTAAGGCCCAATTACCTTTTTGGAATTGCTTATGCTTGATAGTTTTTTCATGCCATTTTGATCTTTGTTGTTGAATCATAGTTGTCTGATG
>SNQJ01S0139793.1:29713-49165 GCA_010110895.2 Picea sitchensis | reverse complement strand
AGTAATGTTATTTTAATTATGTCAGCTTTAGGCCATTATTTGTAATTATACCTCCTAGTCTCCTATATATACCAAGGAGACATTTTCATTTTGAATCATCTTGTACTTGAACATTTAAGTGGGGTAAAAGGAGGTTTCCCCTCAAAGAGACTTATTATCTGAAATTATCTATTTTTCAAGGCGTTGAGTACTTTTCCTGAGGTTTTTCTATGCTATATTGATGTTTGGTTCTTAACATATGGTATCAGATCTCAAGGTCTTGAGGTTTCGCTGCTACATCTGAGACACCGTGGCATTTTCACTATAACTTTTTTCTACAATGTTTCATAAGGAACCTCTTGGAGGGTTTTTAGTAGACAGATCAAGGTACGTTGGGTTCAAAATTCATCTCCTGAGGCCTTATACGTTAGGAGATACAGCCTGTACAAGATAGGGTTCTGGAATCATCATGAAATGAGTCATTGTGGAATTTTCGCTATAAAAACTTTTCTGTAACGTTTCAGACCCTGAACTCCAGAGAAAATTTATAGAATTTAGTAAGGTATATGTGGTAAAAAGTTCAGATTCTGGGTCATCATAAATTTATAGATACACCTTGTGTAAGATAGGGTATCTGACTAGTCCTATTGACTAGTCTCAAGAAGGTGTTCCAGGTAAAACAAGAATAACTTCTTTCTGGAGTATCCAAATTGAGTGGGACTAGTGGCATTGGATCTTGGACAGTCTGTAGTATTTTGGGTGTGAGTTTCAGAATTTTATATCAATTATTTTGTGCAGGGCATTCTTTACAAGTGAGATCTCCTGGAAAGGCAAAAAATTGGCAAGTTGTGAGGAAGTTACCATAAATTCCACTTGGCACATCCAATTTTGATCAGACCTATGGCATTGCAGAGAAGAAATATCAGAGAACTACCTAAAATAAAGTTTCATACCCATAAGGGCTAAAACTTGGGAGATATAACAGAATAAATATTGTCTAGAAGAACCACCTCAAAATCAAGACTCAAAAGTGATATTTGGCCAACATGCCACCCAAAAAGGGACCTTCTACACCAAATAAGCCTCCAGAAAATCCTAATTGGACTCTTTTGGCCAACATACCTAAAAAGGACCTTCTACACCAACAAGCCTGAAAAATCCTAATTGACTCTTGATGAAGGTGAATAAAATGCGTGAGGGATAAATGATTTCATAAAAAGAAGACAAAGAACTGTATGGTGAACTACAGAGATGAGTGGGATTCAATGGCTTTGCTGGATAATAAGATGGATTCAATGGAAGCCAAGATGGATACTAAGATGGATTCAATGGAAGCTAAGATGGATTCATGGAATTTAAGTTGATATTAATATGGATGGCTTAAAAGAGGAGATCATGGAAGTAGTTGAGGAATTGCATTGTGAGAAGACACTTGAAAGTGAAAAATGCATCCCATGAAATTCATGATGAAGACACAAGGAAGGTGAATCAAGAATGGAGAACCTTCAACTCTTGGTTTGAAGACCAAATCCACATTCCTAAGATTGATAGGAGGAATTTTGATGGCAAGGACCCAATCACATGGATACCTTCCAGATGGAGCAATTTTGATCTCCATAATGTGCCACATACACAAAGGTACTAATTGTTTCTTTATATTTAGAACCTAATCAATTTGTTGGTATCGATGGCTTTGTTCTCAAGAATCGCCACTTGGACAATTTTCACCTTTGAAAATGATAAAGACACTATGAGGATACAAGGAGAAATACCTTCTTTAGCCAATTGATAAATCTCAAGCAAAGGGTTCAGCTGCATCGAGCACATTGAGAACTTTCAAAGATTGGAATATAAAGTAACCGACATTCCGTGATGAGCACTTGATTGGTGTGTTCATAGGAACTTTGAAGGACAATATTCAACATGAGGTTCTCCTAGAAACCCAAATCATTGGAGAATGCATTTAAGGTGGAAAGAAATGTTGAAAGTAAAATATGGCTATGGCTACTTTAGAAGAAACTATCCTAACATCTATAGAGATAGTCAATGTTTCTTCTCTCCTAAAACACTAATCTACAAGTATTGATAATTCAACAATTGAGGAAAGAAAGAAAAGGTTCTATGCCTTAATTGTGACAACAAGTAATGCGAAGGGACATAAGTGTGGTGAGAAGAAATTATTCGTAAGATGCAGATTGTGAAGAGGAAGAAGGAACAAGAACAAGAACTATCTCAAGATGAAACGTAGAAGAAACTTCATCTGAAGAGTTGACTCTAATGAGCATCGTGTAATGCATTGGCTGAATTAGCACTCCTCAAAACCAAGATTGAAGGATACATCAAAAGAAAAGGTAATAGTCCTAACTGATTCCGACAGTACTGTTAGTACTCATAATTTCATTGACCATAAATTAGCCAAAGATCCAATTGTTTTGTATATCCAAAGACGTGAGTTTTCCAAGTAATGATTGCAGATGGAGGAACTATCAATTGCCTCGGAAAATGCACAAGATCAATCTACTATGGGGAATATGTAATGAATAGTCCAAATGATTGCTTTTATACCCATGGGTGGTGCAGATGTTGTACTAGGAATCCAATGGTTACAATCATTAGGAATAAAGATTTTTAATTTTCAAGAACTTTTCATGAAATTTTCATTGGAAGGGAAAGAAATTGAGCAGAGGTATCACAGGAAGCCTTTGCATGCGATAAGCCTAATGGCATGACAAAATTATTGAAAAGGCATCAAGGCATTATTGCACAACTATGCCTACTAGATGTTCAAACATCTAAGCCATCTATTCCTCAAGATCTCCAAAGTTGATCATTGCTAAGAATTCCAAAGTATTTGAAGATATTCCAAAGGTCTCCTCCCACTTAGATCATGATCATGAAATTCGCCTAAATCCTGGGAGTGTTCCTCCCAACATAAGGCCATGTGATAATTCCTTATGCCCATAAGAGGGAAATTGAGGGCATGGTTGAAGGAATGTTAGAGGTCACATTAGAGCTAGCCAAAGTTCTTACTCGCACTGGTGCTGGTAATGGTATCTAAGAAAGATAACGACATGCATGTTCTGGATTTGAAGAGAGAGCTCAACGAGGTCACTATTAAAGATAAGCTTCCAATTCCCATCATTGATGAATTGTTGATGAACCATGGAGCAATCTATTTCACAAAATTGATCAACCCTTGGAATGTAGAAGATGCATTCGTAAGGCCAAAATGCACCTTCCACATTCCAAACTCATGAAGGCTATTATGAATTTTGGTCAAGGCCTTGGCCTTTACAAATGCATCACATTCCATGGGTTGATGAATTCACAAGCCGCTCTTCCGAAAAATTCCAAAGTTAGTATTTTTATTGATGATACTAATTTAGCAAGTCTTTGGAGGATCATCCGCAACATGTTGACAAGGTGCCATTAAAGGACAAATAACTATATGCCAAACCATCCAAAATGTTTCTGGAGTAAAGGAGGTAGTATTTAGTCATATTTTGTATCTTATTAAGGTAGACTTAACAAGATTAAGTCCATGATGGATCAGTCGATTCAAACACAAAAATCTTAGAGGATTTTTGGTTTGACAAAAGTTACTACCGCAAGTTTGTTCGAACTATGGAATAATGGACAAAGACCTTTAATTCCACTAACTACAAATAGATGCATTTTCATGGACCTGAGTAAATTCAAATTATTTGAACAACTCTAAGAGGATGTGTAAAGCTCCCGTCTTTTAATTAATTCCAGATTTCACAAAAAACCTTTATCAAGGGAAAACGTGATGGATCAAAATGGAATTGGTGTCGTCCTAATGCAAGTAGGAAGGCACCTGGCTTTTGAAAATCGACTACTCAAGGGAACTGACGGTACAAACTCCATTTATGAGAAGGAAATGATGGCACATTTACATGAATAGAATAAATTGTGTCTTTACCTAATAGGTAGGTACTTCATGTTCAAAACAGACAAGATTAGTCTTCAAATACTTCTGAACAAAAGACTATTCTGCAAGAATAAATGCACCCAGAATCATGATATTGGGCTAAGGATTTTTAAATCATTTACAAAAAAGGGAAGTAAAATGTTGTGGCAGATGCACTCTCAATAAAGGATGCCGAAGATGTTGAGGCTTCTTTGAAGTTATCCCTGATTATCCAACTGATTGACAAGAGGAAGCAAGGGATGAATGGAAAATGATGAAAAAAAAAGTGTGGACTCACATTCAAAGCTATAACAGATTCCACAAGCATCAGATACTTTTACATGGAAAAAGGATTCACTCAGGTACAAAGATCACTTATAGCTTCTGTAAGAACTCCTAACTCAAATAAAAGGTAATTATTGGAATTGCACACCTTCCAATAGGAGGGCACTGATTTTGAAACCTACCATAGAGTCGTCAAGAAAAGATTTTTTTTTGGGATACCTTTAAAATTAATGTTCAAAGGTTTATGGCAGAATGTGGTTTTCCAACAAAATAAGGTGGAAACAATACACCCAGGTCTTATAACCATTATCCATCCCCAAGTCAAGAATGGATGGAGGTTTCCAAGGATTCACTCACAAAGGTTACTAAAAGTCCGGGCGGAAAGAGTTACCTAGTGATTGTTGATGACTCCATCTGCATGCACACTTGTGCACTCTCTCATCCCTTTCCAAAGCTATTACAGCTGCCACCACATTCATGAAGACAAATCAAAAGCCAATGTTCCCAATGATTGTTGTGAAGCAACAAGAGATCCCATTCATCGGATACATTTTGGACAGAATTATTTTGTTTGGGTACTCAATTGGCTCATAGCTCATCCTGTATCATCCTCAACTGATACAAACCGAGTTAGTGAACACCAAAATGTCTATATGATACCTTCTTTGCTTTGGTTCTCCGATAAAACAAACACTGCTTCAATGGTTACCCGGCGTAACGGTATAACACTTCCTTTCATTAATCTAACAAAAATGACATCATTTATGGCACTTATGGATACCACCTTCCATCACTTCTTCTCAAAATAAAAATCTAAGGTTCAAGCAAAGGGAAGATCACATCAGCATCAACAAATTATCCAAACATTAAAGGACAACCTAACCATCACACAAAATCACATGAAACAACGCGATCAACAATTCGTGAGGAAAGAAGCTGGCTAGGGATTGGGTGTTTTATGACTACAACCATAAAATGAGCGTCCCTGCTGCCAAGAAGGATAATAAATTATCACCAGCACAGGGCCTTATATTAAAAGGTAAAAAAAGATTTGGTACTATGTATACAAATTGAGCTGCTCGACATTCATTTAGCACCCTGCTTTCCATTTTTCATTCTTAAAGAGGTTATAGGTGACAGATCCCAATTCAAACTATATTTTAACTTGACGAGAAGGAAAAAATCATATTGGAACCCGAATCCATCACTGACATGACAAGAATTTCGGCCACCTATGAATAGATCCATCAGAGTATCTCATTAAAATGGAGGAAACTACTCACTAAGATTCCACATGGGAAGATGAGTCTTTTACATGGTTATCCAGAAGTTACTGCTGCCAGGGACAACACTTGTTTCAAGTGGAGGGGCATGTTAAGATCTAATGTTGGCTCCTCATCACCCTTAATTGGGGCATATTAGATTTAGTAATGCTATTTGATTTATGTCTACTAGAGCCATTAGTTGTAATTTAGGATTAGCAATGTTATTTTAATTATGTCGCTTTAGGCCGCTTATTTGTAATTATGCCTCCCAGTCTCCTATATACCAAGGACATTTTCATTTTGAATATCTTGTACTTGAACATTTAAGGTAAAAGGAGGCTCTAAGAGGCTTATCTCTGAAATTATCTATTTTCAGCTATACTTTTCCTGAGGTTTTTCTATGAAGTTATATTGATGTTTGGTTCTAACATCAGACCCTAAACTCCAGGATTGTTGGGAATCGAGGAAGAAGAATTCAGTAAAAGAGATGTTAGCAGCATGATCGGCTTGGATTTATAAATCTTTAAAGCAAAGAAAGAAGGTCAAATCTGAAAAGAAAGAAGCCCAATCTGAAGAAAGAAGATCAAATATGAAGGAAAAAAGAAAGAAAAAAAAAAAAAAAAAAAAAAAAAAAAAAAAAAAAAAAAAAAAAAAAAAAAAGAGGTAAGATCTAAAAGCTTTATTCTAGACAATAAAGGTAAGAATAGTTAAAAGTCTTAGATCTGGAAGCTTTGTGTCTCAGTAGAAGTAAGATAAGCATAAAATTTTGTTTCTAGAGTATGGATCTAGGTATGATTGATAGGATTTATCCTAGCTTCTCTTAAAATCCAGGGCACTGCTGTTAATAGAAAAAAGAAGGTTTGATATGAATAGATAAGTGATAAGATTAGTGAAAGATATGTTATGTACCAATGCATAGAAAGAATGTTTGGATCAACAAATGGATGCAAGATCCTAGAAATAATTTATTTCAAAGTTAGCTATCATGATCCTAGTGCACAAAGACAGAGAGGCTAGGGATAATTTTAAAAGAAAGAGAGATTGACCCATGTTATAGTTTTTCCATAAGACTGTGACATATTTCTAAGGAATTCTCTAGAAGAAGACCTAGTTGTCTTGTTGTAAATCTATAGAACATGAAGTTTTGGATTTGTTAGAATGATTAAGCAGATTGAAAGAATACCTAACCTCGTGAAAATCCTAAGACAGATCTAGAAAAAATAAGGCTATAGAAGAACCCTGGAAAGAATAAGAAAGTGATTGCTGTAAACAAACAAAACTCCGAATGATCACATGCTCAAAGTATCGGGAGATCTTAAAGAAAAACAATGTACGAAGAAATACTAGGATACTTTGACATTGACTGAGTTCTAGATGAAGAAACACAGGAATATCATGACAGAAAGAATTGGGAAAACCCAGGAAGGCCTCACAGACTCCATCCCTAAGTGAATAGGGTTATTCAGAGGAAAAACTGGTAAACCTATGTGGTGGAGGCTCCGGCCACCTACCTATGACTATCAATGGAACTTTGATAGAAAAATAATTTAATTATTCAATTGATGACAACAACGCCCCATTTTTACCATGTTAATAGGAAAACCTGGATTGATAGAGATCAAGCTTCTACTCTAAAAAGAAGAAGAAGAAGTTTTAGTGCACAAGAAGCAAGAGTTAAAATACTTTATGACCAAAATAATCTAACAGACGCTTGATTGGAGAACGGGAGAGCATATCGAAGATGTTTAATGATAGAAACCCATATGTTGAAGCTAAGAGAACACTAGAGAATCCACGGAATATTAAATTACCTGTCCTGCATAAAGAAGAAGTATTATCCAGAACCCTAGGAAAGAATCTCAACAACGGAGTGATCAAGACCACGTAATACGAATGTAATGGAAAAAGAATCAATAAATAAACTACCAGAAAAAAGGCCTTACGCTAAGAAAGAAGATGGATAATACCGAAAAGTTACAAGAGGTTCCTCGGAGGACTTCGTGAGAAATAAAATTGCGTATCTGAGCTTCGTCGGGATATTAGAATAATGACACATGGCACTTCACCATGACTAAGAAATATAGCCATTGAGGTCAAACATATATCCATTCAATCCTAACTTGAACGGGTAGAAAAGAAATGTTGCCCTGGCCATCGGATCATTGGGTCATGCCATAACGGATCGAACAAGAGTTAGTAGGCTCATAATTGTAAGAAAATTGCTGTCGAAGTTACCTATTTAATACGCTAAAAATCATGCACCGAATACTTTTGCTAATTCGAGAATTTGAGTCTACGTGATTGCCAAGTTTACACAAAGGATCACGTTCTCCCTCTCTGCATGCCATTACCATGCCTAAGTTTTCCGCGAACCCATTTTAATTGTGTCCCCGAGTGCATATGTCGAAAGCATTGAGCGCTGTAGAGAAAGCCATTGAGGAAGTTTTGATCGAGTTGATGACTGAGAGATTCATGTCGGAGGGAGGATTATCCATAGGTGTAAAAGCATCTTCCACAAGAGGATTGTCAGCCTCTTCATCAAATGCTCAAGTCGGACCATCCCGATCAGTCGATGGGAAGTGAACTAAGAATAAGGATGATCTTGTGAACGCTAAACTAATTCCGGGCATTCTACCTGCTTATCTATCACCTCTGAGTGGCGTAATAAATCAATACATTGTGCCCAGAGACTTTGAATATGAAATGTCCATTGCGTACCTCCCAAAAGGAATACGCGCAGTAGAGATTCAAGATAAGATTGCATTGAAGTTCAATGACTTCAACTCCTGCGAATGTGAAGGTGTAAAAAAATGTCACCCCACACAAGTATCTTAAATCCAAAACCAAGGAAGAATCAACATCAGCACCCACCATGGCCCATGAACTCCGCCAGCTCCACCCTCCTCAACGCGAGAAGATCCCGGGCACTTCGAAGACACCAAGAAGTGAACGGACAAAGGCTGTTGCTACTTTCATACTACCATGGAGGATATTGATGGTTGAATCATTGTATCACAATGGATCCAACGTTGATAAATAGGATCACAGGGCCGACCGGCGTAAGGCCTTGACCCACGGGATTTCTATCCTGGGAAGACCACGGATCGCTCTCTTGCATAGAAGGTAAAAGACACCTACAGGGATGTCGAGTATCATGAGGCTAAGGTAGCCTCTATCCAAAGCAGTGAAATGTGCCTAGCCTGTCAATTGCTCGCAGGAAATTTGGTTCTCAAGAACCGACCCACCTTAAGTGACCTGATTTGTAGTTGACCTCGCAGGAAAAATGCGTGGAGGTGCCTTACAAATTAATTTCTACGGGCACCTTGTAAACCATATGGAATTGGACTTCAGGGAAGCACAAGACCAAGGATGATATGAGTCTCACTTAGCCGCTTATCATCCACTTCTTTCATTGTATTGAGATGTCAAGGTGCGAATTCTCTAGACATCGAAGCTCGCTTGAACCTTCCCAGCCAAAGTTCGGGATAAGACTATGGTACTCAAACCATTAAGGAACAAGCAGGTAATCAAATTCCAATTTCCCAAACTTATTGCAACTAGTTGAAGGGTGCTTAATTAGTCCAGGCCTTGTATAACCCTTAAACACTTCCAGATTGTGGACCTTGATGAAATCTATCACTGACCGCCATTTTCCCATCTATATCAGTCAGTATGTTGATGAGAATAAACAATATCTACAGTCGTACTACAAATTGATGGAGGATGAACTGGAAGAAATTACCAAGGAATGATCGGTGGAACTCTCACCTAAACTCCTGATGTCCATGTTGAGCATTCAAACTAAGTAATGGATCTATCCGAACAAGTAGTAAGACAAAAAGACCGAAGAGGCCCATGATTTAGATAGTGCATCCGTGAACACTGCTTCTATATCAGTAGAAAAAGGAGGAGATGGTGGGCAGATAGATGGCGCAGAAGTTGTACCAAAGAAAGGCAAGGTTACACCTCCTCTAGAGATGAGGAGGACCTTTCGAAGAAAAGGAAGGCTTCCTCCAAACCTTCTTCATGGAAGAAAACAGCAACTAACTAAATTTGAGACTTAATTCTCACATTAGATGACTTTGACTTCATCGTCACATCACTGAACAATGCTTCGATGGAGATAGAAGAGAAGCAAGAAGCTAAGCAAGATGTAATGGACCTCAATTTCATAAATAACAAAGGCAAAACTCATAGAAAAATGAGGCTCTAAATCTTTGAAACAGACTCATAATAGGAGAAATCCCCCTTTTCCTACTTGTTTCATTATGAAACCTATTTTGTTCACTTCCCTTTCTTAACATGACAGACTCATCATTCAGTTTTCTCCTCTCAATTCTCATTTGCTTCATACTAATATTTAACAAGGAATATGGGTTATTTTTTGGAATGAGGTGGAAGTAAAAATAATAGCTCTATGACTTAGGGTCCTGTAAAACATCAACGCACAAGTCTATAATTCCAAGACTAACTATAATACCTTATACACACATCAAGACTAACGAATTTAATTGTTTCGTTGTTATGTTCAGCTATTCGGTTTCCCAAAGGTAACTAAGGTTTCAATGGTCCCCTTGGTAACATCTGGTTGACTGAACGAAGCCCTTTTTCCAACAAGAGCTCAAATTGACTTTCTAGTTGTATGATTCCCCTAGGTCCTAGTTAAGTTGGTTAATCTTTACCTTTATCTGCTGTAAGTCTAACTACCAAGCAGCTCAACTGTGACTAGAAGTATCGAAGGGTTAATGTTTTCGATCGTAGGTTTAGAGGGGGTCGCCCTTGTCCTCACAAAATAATTAAGGTTGTCAGGAGGTTTGATAGTCGAGAGTTAATATCAGGTCGACTATTAAAGGAGGTGGGTGAGGAATGAGGCCAATCATGTACCCTCATCAAATCCAAACACACCAATTCATTCTTATCATATGGTGCATTCTCTGTTGTACTCGTCGTATTCAATACATGTAGGCTCGTTGTTTTCAGGGTAACAATGGTTGTTTATTGTCATTTTGGAGCTAGTCCATCCTACCTTGGCCCTTCACTTCCCTTCCTCGACTTTCTATGAAGGTAAGTTGAGTATGGGGACAAGGTGTAAATTCCAAAATGATCTAAAGGTAAGGTCTTTCCTAATTTAAAGTTCCTTATGTTTCCTTTTCTATGATTTGCATAGATTCACCTTATGTACTCACCGGTTTGAGTAATGGCTTTTCTTTGTCCCAGCCACCACCATGCCCTACAAAATCATGACTCCAAATTATTTTTAGTTTAGGGTTCTGAGCTTAAATTCTATGTCAAAGATGTGAACCCCATTGGAAAGTTTGGAATGCCATTTCCTATCCTCGTTGGGTGTTTTTTAGGAGATTTTACTCTCTGGTCTTTTGTTTACACAAACTATTCAACGAAAGACACGCGATTGTAATTTCTCTTTTTTTGAAGGTCGCCCGTGTAATTAATAGTCGGACAAACCCTTATGAAAAGACTTCCATACTATGAGAATATATCCTAAGGACGATTGAGTTTATTCTGTTCACGCCCATTTCCTTATGAATCTGAACATATTTTTCAAAAGGGAAAGAACGACTAGGACTCGGATCTATAATATCTCTGCATTCACAAGGATGCAAGATAGATTTAATGTTATGGTTTGAAATCCAAAACATACCATATTTATGTTTTATATTTGAGTTAAATTAAGGTTTATGTTTGTCGTAGACCTATATATATATATATATATATATATATATTCAACATCTCAAAATAATCACCAAGTAGAAATTTACTGTGTATATTTACCTGTCCTATGCCAATGGTGGGGTCTCTCCTCAAGTTTTGTGAGGGTACCCACCAGGAAGATCTTGGGTCCCTTCTCCCTTCTCGGTATGGAAGGAACACTGTTTGTTGCAATGGTGAAGGGTTTAGAGCTCCTCCAAATACAGATAAGTAATTACTCAGACTATTCTTTCTTATTTCTAACTTAATACTCTTATCAAGATTTTAATGATTCTCTTTTGCAATGTACATGGTTTTAAATCGTACAAAGTTGTGAAGTACAACTCCTGTCACCAATGTAAGAGATATTCAGGTTCCGTTCTGACTTTTCTAAGAAGTTAGGCATTTCGGGTAGAATAAGGTTTAACCTTTTATGGTAGAGTTCATTCGTTTCCACTATTTATTATCTCTGTAAAAAAATTACTTTCTTGGTTCGATATGAGAGCTAACTGTAGAACTAAAGGACTGACCGAGAGGCTTTGTCAGGTTTTCTTTAATGACTCTATCTCGTTTTGGCCTTTAAAAAATGGAGGATACTATCTAGATTCTCTTGTTATACTGAATTAGCATTATGAATAATACTCATGTTTATATTCTTCTTATTCCTCAGAATTTATTTTAAAATCTTTAGCATTGTGTGTTTTCGACAACTAAGAGTACTAGGTATGTAACCCTTTTGTGTTTACAGAGATAATAGTCAATCTGAGCTTGCAATTAATTAGGCAGGTCACTTATTACATTTCGAGATGTATTCAAATCTCTTCCTAACTTAATTTACTTTCGTATATATGAATTACCTGAAGTTATGCTGCTTCCGTTCACAAAGGTATTTAATGGATCTATGCACTAAGTAATTAGAGGCTTGGGTTTATAAAAAATGGATTGAGAACTCTACTGCTAAATCTATATATGGATTTTATTTCTTTTATACATTTGACATCATATATAAATATGTTGGCTATTCTTTGGTTCTTCTGGGGGGTATTGTACAACTATTAGGTTTCTCATCTACCATTCTTGCAATATGCACAACCCTTTATAAAGTTACAACATTCTTCTGTGCAATTTGCGATAACGCTTGAAAATAAGGAAAAAGGAAATGTATAATCAAATTGTTTCCATAAAGTTTCTACCATTTCATAAATTCTCTTATTATCGTAATTGAATGTCTGTTGGAATGATTATTTATAGAGTGTAGGATAGGTTTGTACATGTATATATATACACTTATGATTTATGTTATCGACATTGAGTCTGAATTCTCCTTCTATCATGTCCACATTGATTGCCAACTAAGTAAATAGATATAATTATATATATGTATCCATAAGAAATACAAACAGTATATATATATATATATATATATATATATATATATATATATATATATATATATATATATATATATATATATAGTAGTAATTTAGTCTATAGAATAAATTCTAGAATTGGCCACACGTAATATTCATGAAGAAAACAAGGAAGGGAAAAAAGAACTACAGTATTCATTATGTACTTTAAGAGGGAAAAAATACTTTAGTATTAAATCTACTCCATATTCATTTAGTTTAAACAAAATTCATCCATAATAGAAGATTCCAACCTAAATGACAAAATACATTCTAATAACTCAATTTAGTCATTTCAAACAGAGAAGGGAGTAGAATACATATATGTGTCAATTCATGGGAAGACAAAAGGAACAACCACGTTCCTCCCAACTATAGGACAGGGCAACCAAATCACTTGCTCAATCCACCCCCTAGCCTGACCATGAATCCATGAGGGTGAACTTGGAAACTTCTCCTCAACAATGTCCTTCAACTCTAGTAGATTCCTCTTGCCTCACACTCAACCGTAGTGTTCATAACAACAAGAAAATCCATAGTCACTTTCCCCAGCATACTAGACAACGTCCTGCCTTCTCACATGTGTTATATAGTAAAACAGTCCTTTTTGCCTAGGTCTTTCTTCCCCCCTTGGGAATTTTCGCAGCTTTCTAAATCCCTGATTTTTCAGGGGTTGTCAGTGGCCAAATATATGATTTGCCACTTGTAACAATCAGCCCAAAGGTAGTTCCAACATGTTCCCCACTCATGGAGTCATGGTCAGCTGATTTTAACATGGTTGTTCCATTTGTCCTCCTGCAATTAATATAAAATATCAAGTTCTCATACAAGTGTCATAGTTAAATAGTTAGTTGGGTCAAATCAGATCACTGCCCAACAGTTGTAATAATTAATTACAATTATCAAATTTGAAATTCAGAATTGCCATAAATGGAAAAAAATTTCCAAATTCGAATTTACTAAAAACAGAATAATTTTCCTACAACTTTTTTAAATTTCAAAAATACTTTATTTTGGGGGATATCACATCCTTTCCCCCTTTAATAAAACACTTTCCTCAGTGTTCGTTCCTTTCTTGGAACGGGATTGGATGATATTTCCGCAAATCTCCCTCCAACTCCCAAGTGGCCTCCTCAGGACTAAAGTGCTTCCATTGCACCTTTACCTGAGCGACAACTCTGTTCTGAAGTGTTGTTTCTCTCCGGTCCAGAATATGCAGGGGTTCCACCTGGAACTCACCTTCGGGTTCCACCTGCACCAAGTTCCAATCAATCATATGAGTAGGGTCATGAACATATTTTTTCAACAAAGAAACATGAAATACATTATGAATTCTTAGATTAGCTGGAAGTGCAAGTTGGTATCCTACGAGTCCAATTCGAGCTAGTATCTCGAAGGGCCCACAAAACTTGGGTGCCATCTTGGCACAGTTCCCTAACTTCAATGAACTTTTATGGGCTTTGACCTTAAAATAAACATGGTCTCCCACTTGAAATTCCAAGTGTCTTCTTTTATGATCTGCATAGCTCTTATGTTTGTCCTGTGCTTCTTTTAAGTTCTGTTGTACCTTCTTTACCATGTCCTCCATTTCTTGGAGAATATCTGGTCCAACCATAAGTCTGTCAGCTGGGTTATCCCAGCTAATTGGATTTATACACTTTCTGTCATATAGTACCTCGAAAGGGCTTAACTTAGCCGAAGTTTGGTACCCATTGTTATATGAAAATTCTACCAAGTGTAGATAGTATTTCCACTTGTTCGGTTTTGTTCTTACGTACATGCAGATCATATCCTTTACAATTTGGTTTGTCCTTTCAGTCTATCCATCCGTTTTTGGATGATAACTCGTACTGAAATTCAAATTAGTATTTATCCTTGTAAACAATTCCTTCCAAAAGGCGTATGTGAATTTTGTGTCTCTATTTGAAATCACCATTTTTGGAATACCATGTAGTCTAAAAATTTCTTTCATAAATATTTCAGCAACGTTTATAGATTTAAAAGTAGATTTTACAAGAATAAAGTGTGCAGACTTACTGATTTTATCGATTACCACCATGATGGAATCATTTTGTTTCTGAGTTTTAGGAAAACCTGTTATAAATTCCAGTGATATGGTCTCCCATTTCCATTTTGGTACTGGTAATGGTTGTAACAGGATGGTTGGATGTTGGTGTTCAACCTTAACATGCTGACAATATTGGCACCTAGTGAAGTATTCTGCTATTTCGCCCTTCATATTAGGCCAGAAAAATAGTTTTCTAAGTGTTGTTATTTTTTTTTGGTATCCTAGATAGCTAGAATACGGTTTCTTATGCACTTTGTCCAAGACTATTAACTTTAGATATGTTGAATCTGGTATGTAAAGTCTGTTTTTAAACTGTAATAGTCCCTTCTTTTTTATACTTAGATCTGTTTTATCTGAGTTTGCGGTGTTGTTTTGTAACTCTGCCATTATCTTAGTGTAATTTCTTTCGTTAATACCTGTCATCCTTATTCTTTGTTCCAGGTCACTTTCTGCCTTGTAAATATTTATTTCAAATAACCCATGGACTCTTCTGCTTAAAGCATCTGCTACCTTATTTTCCTTACCCTTGATATGTCTGACTTTGAAGTCGAATTCCCTCAAGAAGGCTAGCCATCTTGCGTGCCTTGCATTAAGATCTGGTTGGCTAAACAGATATTTCATGCCATTATTATCCGTCAATAGTAGAAATTTTATGCCCATTAAGTAGTGTTGCCACATTTTTAAGGCGTGTATTACCGCTGCCAATTCTAAGTCACGAGTGACATAATTTCTCTCATGTTCTTTTAATTTTTGGGACTCATAAAAAATCACGTGTCCTTCCTGATTTAGGACACCACCTAGTCCTTCTTTACTTGCATCAACACATATGGTGAAGTCTTTATCTAGGTTTGCTACCTTCAATATGGGTGTAGTTGTCAATAATTCCTTTAGCTTGTTAAAACTGTCTTGACACTTCTACGACCAGTTAAACTTGGTCCCTTTATTTTGTAATGACATGATGGGGTAGGCTATCTTGGAGAACCCCTCTATAAATCTACAATAATATCCAGTGATTCCCATGAATGACCAGATGTCTGCTACATCCTTAGGTACTGGCCATTCTATGATGGCTTTTATTTTCTCAGGGTCTACGACAATGCCTTCTACTGAAATTACATGTCCTAGATATTGTTTTTTCTTTTGATAAAAGTCACACTTATCAAACTTGGCGTACAATTTGTGCTTCCTCAATGCTTGCAGAACTATTCTTAAGTGTTCTTCATGTTCTTCCTCTATTTTAGAGTAGAAAGGTATGACTATGAATTCATAGTGTCGATATCTTGTTCGAAAAGCTATTTTTCTTATATCCTCATCCTTTATCCTAACTTGATGATACCTGGATCGTAAATCCAATTTCGAAAAGATCTTGGCCCCACCTACTTGATCAAATAGGTCATTTATCCTAGGTAAGGGGTACTTGTTCTTGATAGTCATTTTATTCAATTGTCTATAATCAATAAAAAGTCTTATAGTATCGTATTTCTTTTTCACAAAGAGGACTAGTGCCCCCCATGGTGAAACACTCAATCTGATATACTCTTTGTCTAACAATTCCTGTAATTGTATTTTTAATTTTATCAGTTCTGGTAGACTCATTCAGTAAGATGCTTTTGAGATAGGGGTTGAACCAGGTAGTAGGTCTATGGAGAAGTCTATTTCCCTTCTAGGAGGTAATTCTGGTATCTCATCCACAAGTGTGTCTAAATTCATGTAGGACAACAAAGTCTTCTAACTTTGGCTTATCTTCTTTTTCTAACAGATTCATTACTTGGATGGCATAAACTTGACATCCCTTCCTCATACATTTCTTGAGTTGCATCGCTAAAACTTGTCTAACTGATACAGTTTTTGGTATAACTTGGGTTGTTCTGGTAGTGCCAAAATCATCTTTATAGTTAAGTATCTTTGTATAACAATCTAGTATTGCTTTGTGTTGTTCCAACCAATCTATCCCAATAATCATATCGTAAGATCCTAGTGGTAGGATGTTCAGATTTGTTCTTATATTTTGACCATCTAAGTTGAACTCAAAATCAGAAATAAAGTCAACTTCTTTCCCTTTAGTTCTTGTTGCTAGTTGTACCAGCCATGATTTTTCGTGCTTTAGTTTCTTAAGTTTATTTGACTCTACTACATGAGGAGCAATATAACTTAGCGTAGTTCCAGGGTCAGTTAAAATAGAAATTTGAGTGTTGTTGATTGTACCTTCGATTTCTACCACAGAGGACTGGTGGTGAGCTTGTCAAGCATCTATGGCTGCATTTATCTGATGCAGGCTTCTGCCCACGTCACCCACCATCGAGGCCTCCTGCAAATTATGAACAACAGTTATGTTTGCTTAAATTAAATGTGGACAGTTCCTCCTAAGATGAGGTTCTCCACATTCCCATCACTTTAATGGTTTCCTAAGTCTATCCCCAAGCTTCTTCATTCCCATATCTAATGGTTTACCGTTGTCTTGCGTATTCAGATGGTTGGAGTGAAAATATTTTCTCGGAAATAATTTTGCTTCATTCTGATATGGAGTTGGCTAGTATCCTTTCTTCTACTGATTCATTCAATCATGTTTCTTATCCTTCCAAGCTTTGGGAAACTATGCCCACTATTTTTACAAGTCGTAGCACATTTGTGCTTTCCTGAATACTTCACTCAAGGATTTTGGGTTTTCAAACTCATTTTTTTCCCTGTAGGACTGTGGTAAACAACTTAAGAATCGTTGGATTTTTACCTTATCCTCTCGGATGTACGGTATGAACTTTAGTAGTTCTGGAAATTTATTTATAAGGTCCTCCATCGTCATCTGTCCAAGTCATAACTCATAAAATTCTTTCGTTTTCCTTTCATAATAGCTTTCAAAAAGGTATTATTTCTTGAAATACTTCTTAAAGTCAGACCATTCCAACTATTTCTCCTTTAGGCCCTTGGCCAATTTCAAGTCTTGCCACCAAATGCTAGCCTTCCCTTTTAGATTGTAGATGGCCATTCTGACCTTCATATTACTGGAATAGTTGTAGATCTGGAAGAATTTTTTTGATGTTCAACAACCATGCCTCAGCTTCTTCTCCTGTCCTGGATTCTCCATCAAAGGTAGCTGGTTTAATCTTTTTAAATTCTCCTTCAAGTTGGTCTACTTGTTTTCTTTCTCTATCTATTTTAGTTTTGTCCTCAGCTAAAGGTGTACCTTCAGATGAGTTGTCTCCTTTTTCTGTTTCAGGCCCAGAATTCTTGGAGGCCCTTTTGCTAACCTCTTCATCATGGTTATCATCTTTTGGGATTTTCTTGGTCACTATATTGTGTAGCAGGACTTCATTTATCTCTTTTTGTTCCTGTTGTGCCTTCTTTAATTTCTCGTTGTCGGCTTTGAAAACCTGTAGTTCAACAATGAGATTCCTCATTGTTTCCAGTACTTCTGTGGGTGAAATTTCGTCACTGTTTTGTCTCTGATTTTTGGGAATTCTTTGTTCAAGATTTTCATCGATTATGATTTCCCCGTCATCCTGTGCTGCCATGATTAACACAAAACATAAAAAATTTTATGTTTGTAACAATGAAGGTTTATTAGTTTTGCATAAGTAAACATATATGTCAAAAATTTAATGTGGCCCTTTTCAAGACCCAATGTTGTAAACTTTGCTCTGATACCATATGTAATGGACATCAATTTCATAAAATAAAAAAATAGAAAATAAAAAAAAAAACTTATAAGGGGAATTAGGCTCTAAATCTTTGAAACAGACTCATAATAGGAGAAATCCCCCTTTTCCTACTTGTTTGATTCTGAAACCTATTGTGTTCACTTCCCTTTCTTAAAATGACAGACTCGTCATTCAGTGTTCTCCTCTCAACTTTAATTTAAGTCATACTAATCTTTACAATGAAAAATACAAGTTATATTAACCTTAACAAGGACTATGGGTTATTCTTGGAATGAGGTGGAAGTTAAAAAAAAATAGCTCTACGACTTAGGGTCCTGTAAAACATTGGTGCACAAGTTTATAATTCCAAGACTACCTATAATACCTTATACACACATCAAAACTAACGAATTTAATTGCTTCATTGTTATGTTCATCTATTTGGTTTCCAAAGGTAACTAAGATTTCGATGGTCCCCTTGGTAACATCTGGTTGACTGAGAGTCTCTCTTTTCCAACACAGTCAAATTAATTTTCTAGTTAGGCGGGTTCCCTAGTCCGACAATTGGTTAAGCTTTACCTGACTCAAGCGAAGTCTAACTACCGGTACTAACCAGACTAGAAGTATCGAAGGGTTAATGTTTTTGATCGTAGGTTTCGAGGAGGCAGCCCTTGTCCTCGCAAAAGAATTAAGGTTGTCAAGAGGTTTGATAGTCAAGAGTTAATATCAGGTCGGCCATTAAAGGAGGTGGGTGAGGGATGAGACCAATCCTGTACCCTCATCAAATCCAAACACACCAAGTCATTCTTAACACATGGTACGTTCTCTGTTGTACTCATCGTATTCGATACACACGGGCTCATTGTTTTCAAGGTAACAGTGGTTGTTTATTGTCATTTTGGAGCTAGTTCGTCCCACCTTGGCTCTGTACTTCCCTTCTGGACTTCTCATGGCGTGTTGAGTATGGGGACAAGGTGTGCCTCCCAGAACTGCCCCTCCTAAAGGTAAGTGACTACTTCCTTTGTTGTAATTGTTGTTTAAATGCTTTGTAAGGCCCTTCTGACTTAAAGTTCCTTTTGTTTCCTTTCTATGGTTCGCATAGGTAGAATTTCATTCGTAGATTATTCTTTTAGTCACCTTCTGTACTCATTGGTTTGAGTAATGGGTTTCTCTC
>SNQJ01S0139793.1:10700-20842 GCA_010110895.2 Picea sitchensis | reverse complement strand
CAGCATTCGAATAATCAGTCATTGTGAAATTTACTATGGTTATTTACTGGTCCCTAAAGCTAATGGTGGGTCTCTCTCGTTTTTGTGAGGGTACCCACCAGGAAGATCTTGGGCCCCTTCTCCCTTCTCAGTCTGGAAGGCATGTGGTTTGTTGCAACAGTGAAGGGTTTAGAGCTCCTCCAACTACAGATAAGTAATTACTCAGACTATTCTTTCTTGTTGCTAACTTAATACTCTTATCAAGATTTTAATGATTCTCTTTTTCAATGTACAGGATTTTAAATCGTACGAAGCTGTGAAGTACAACGCTTGTCACTGACGTAAGAGGTATTCGGGTTTCGTTCTGCCTTTTCTAAGAAGTTAGGTATTCCGGGTAGAATAAGGTTTAACCTTTTATGGTAGAGTTCATTCGTTTCCACTGTTTATTATCTCTGTAAAGAAATTACTTTCATGTTCCGATACGAGAGCTAACTGTAAAACTAAAGGCCTGACTGAGAGGCTTCGTCGAGTTTTCTTTTACCGACCCCTATCTTGCCATTTTGGAATGGAAGATATGATCTAGATTCTCTTGTTATAATGTAATTAAAGATATTATGAATAATATGGTGTTTATATTCTTTATTCCTGTAACTTTATTTTTAAATCTTTAGCATCGTGTGTTTTCGACAACTAAGAGTACTAGGTATGTAACCCTTTTTTGTTTATAGAGATAATAGTTAATCTGAGCTTGCAATTAATTAGGCAGGTCACTTATTACATTTTAAGTTGTATTCAAATATGTTCCTAACTTAATTTACTTTCGTTATACGAATTACCTGAAGTTATACTGCTTCCGTTCACAAAGGGATTTACCGGATCTATGCATTAAGTAATTATATAGGCTTGGGTTTACAAAAAGAAAGGGATTGAGAATCCCCATTTCTGTTAACTATATATGGATTATTTCTTTATACATTTGACATCATATATAAATTTGTTGGCTATTCTTTGGTTCTTCTGGGGGGTATTGTACAACTATTAGGTTTCTCATCTACCATTCTTGCAATATGCACAACCCTTTATAAAGTTACAATATTCTTTTGTGCAATCTGCGATAATTCTTGAAAAGAAGGAAAAAGGAAATGTATAATCAAATTGTTTCCATAAATTTTCTACCATTTCGTAAATGTTCCTTTATCGTAATTGAATGTCTGTTGGAATGATTATTTATAGAGTGTAGGATAGGTTTGTACATGTATATATATACACTTATGATTTATGTTATCAACATTGAGTCTGAATTCTCCTTCTATCATGTCCACATTGATTGCCAACTAAGAAAATAGATATAATTATATATATGTATCCATAAGAAATACAAACAGGTATATATATATATACAGTAGTAATTCTAGTCTATAGAATAAATTCTAGAATTGGCCACACGTAATATTCATGAAGAAAACAAGGAAGGGAAAAAGAACTACAGTATTCATTATGTACTTTAAGTGGAAAAAAATACTTAGTATTAAATCTACTGACATTCGGTTAGTTTTTACGCTTCACAAGAGAGAACAGAATTCATCCATAATAATATTCCAACCTAAATGACAGATACATTCCAATAACTCAATTTAGTCATTTCAAACAAAGAAGGGAGTAGAATACATATATGTGTCAATTCATGGGAAGACAAAAGGAACAACCACGTTCCTCCCAACTGTAGGACAGGGTAGCCAAATCACTTGCCCAACCCACCCCCTAGCCTGACCATGAATCCATGAGGGTGAACTTGGAAACTTCTCCTCGGCAATGTCCTTCAACTCCAGCAGATTCCTCTTGCCTCACACTCAATCATAGTGTTCATAACAACAAGAAAATCCATAGTCACTTTCCCCAGCATACTAGACAACGTCCTGCCTTCTCACATATGCTATATAGTAAAACAGTATTTTTGCCTAGGTCTTTCTTCCCCCCTTGGGAATTTTCGCATCTTTCTAAATCCCTGATTTTCAGGGGCTGTCAATGGCCAAATATATGATTTTCCACTTGTAACAATCAACCCAAAGGTAGTTCCAACATGTTCCCCACTCATGGAGTCATGGTCAGTTGATTTTAACATGGTTGTTCCATTTGTCCTCCTGCAATTAATATAAAATATCATGTTCTCATACAAGTGTCATAGTTAAATAGTTAGTTGGGTCAAATCAAATCACTTCCCAACAGTCTTAATAATTAATTACAATTATCAAATTTGAAATTCGGAATTTCCATAAATGGCAAAAATTTTCCAAATTCGAATTTACTAAAAACAAAATAATTTTCCTACAATTTTTTCAAATTTCAAAAATACTTTATTTTTGGGGATATCACATCCTTTCCCCCTTCAATAAAACACTTTCCTCAGTGTTCGTTCCTTTCTTGGAACAAGATTGGATGATATTTCCGCAAATCTCCCTCCAACTCCCAAGTGGCCTCCTCAGGACTAAAGTGCTTCCATTGCACCTTTACCTGAGCGACAGCTCTATTTCGAAGTGTTGTTTCTCTCCGGTCTAGAATATGCAGGGGTTCCACCTGGAACTCGCCTTCGGGTTCCACCTGCACCAAGTTCCAATCAATCATATGAGTAGGGTCATGAACATATTTTTTCAACAAAGAAACATGAAATACATTATGAATTCTTAGATTAGCTAGAAGTGCAAGTTGGTATCCTACGAGTCCAATTTGAGCTAGTATCTCGAAGGGCCCACAAAACCTGGGTGCCATCTTGGCACAGTTCCCTAACTTCAACAAACTTTTATGGGCTTTGACCTTCAAATAAACATGGTCTCCCACTTGAAATTCCAAGTGTCTTCTTTTCTGATCTGCATAGCTCTTATGTTTGTCCTGTGCTTCTTTTAAGTTCTGTTGTACCTTCTTTACCATGTCCTCCATTTATTGGAGAATATTTGGTCCAACCATGAGTCTGTCAGCTGGGTTATCCCAACTAATTGGATTTATACACTTTCTGTCGTATAGTACCTCGAAAGGGCTTAACTTAGTCGAAGTTTGGTACCCATTGTTATATGAAAATTCTACCAAGTGTAGATAGTCTTTCCACTTGTTCGGTTTTGTTCTTACGTACATGCAGATCATATCCTCTACGATTTGGTTTGTCCTTTCAGTCTGTCCATCTGTTTGTGGATGATAACTCGTACTAAAATTCAAATTAGTATTTATCCTTGTAAAAAATTCCTTCCAAAAGGCGTATGTGAATTTTGCGTCTCTATCTGAAATCACCATTTTTGGAATACCATGTAGTCTAAAAATTTATTTCATAAATATTTCAGCAATGTTTATAGCTTTAAAAGTAGACTTTACAAGAATAAAGTGTGCAGACTTACTGATTTTATCGATTACCACCATGATGGAATCATTTTGTTTCTGAGTTTTAGGAAAACCTATTATAAATTCCAGCGATATGGTCTCCCATTTCCATTTTGGTACTGGTAATGGTTGTAACAGGATGGTTGGATGCTGGTGTTCAACCTTAACATGCTGACAATCTTGGCACCTAGCCAAGTATTCTGCTATTTCGCCCTTCATATTAGGCCAGAAAAATAGTTTTCTAAGTGTTGTTATTGTTTTTTGGTATCCTGGATGGATAGAATACGGTTTCTTATGCACTTTGTCCAATACTATTAACTTTAAATTTGTTGAATCTGGTATGTAAAGTATGTTTTTAAACTGTAATAGTCCCTTCTTTTTTATACTTAGATCTGGTTTATCTGAGTTTGCGGTGTTGTTTTGTAACTCTGCCATTATCTTAGTGTAATTTATTTCGTTAATACCTATCATCCTTATTCTTTGTTCCAGGTCACTTTCTGCCTTGTTAATATTTATTTCAAATAACCCATGGACTCTTCTGCTTAAAGCATCTGATACCTTATTTTCCTTACCCTTGATATGTCTGACTTCGAAGTCGAATTCCCTCAAGAAGGCTAGCCATCTTGCTTTCCTTGCATTAAGATCTGGTTGGCTAAACATATATTTCACGCCACTATTATCCGTCAATAGTAGAAATTTTATGCCCATTAAGTAGTGTCGCCACATTTTTAAGGTGTGTATTACCGCTGCCAATTATGAGTCACAAGTGACATAATTTCGCTCATGTTCTTTTAATGTCTAGGACTCATAAAAAATCACGTGTCCTTCCTGATTTAGGACACCACCTAGTCCTTCTTTACTTGCATCAACACATATGGTGAAGTCTTTATCTAGGTCTGCGACCTTCAATATGGGTGCAGTTGTCAATAATTCCTTTAGCTTGTTAAAACTGTCTTGACACTTCTATGACCAGTTAAACTTGGTCCCTTTATTTTGTAATGATGTGATGGGGTAGGCTTTCTTAGAGAACCCCTCTATAAATCTAAAATAATATCTGGTGATTCCCATGAATGACCGGATGTCTGCTACATCCTTAGGTACCGGCCATTCTATGATGGATTTTATTTTCTCAGGGTCTACGACAATGCCTTCTACTGAAATTACATGTCCTAGATATTGTTTTTTCTTTTGATAAAAGTCACACTTATCAAACTTGGCGTACAGTTTTTGCTTCCTCAATGCCTGCAAAAATATTCTTAAGTGTTCTTCATGTTCTTCCTCTATTTTAGAGTAGACCAAAATATCGTCGATAAATACTAGTACGAATTTGTCTAAGTATTGACTGAAAATATTGTTCATCAGGCACATAAACATGGTTGGTGCATTAGTGAGTCCGAAAGGTATGACTATGAATTCGTAGTGTCGATATCTTGTTCGAAAAGCTATTTTTCTTATATCCTCATCCTTTATCCTAACTTGATGATAACTGGATCGTAAATCCAATTTCGAAAAGATCTTGGCCCCACCTACTTGATCAAATAGGTCATTTATCCTAAGTAAGGGGTACTTGTTCTTTATAGTCATTTTATTCAATTGTCTATAATCAATACAAAGTCTTATAGTATCATCTTTCTTTTTCACAAAGAGGACTAGTGCCCCCCATGGTGAAACACTCGGTCTGATATAATCTTTGTCTAACAATTCCTGTAATTGTATTTTTAATTCTGTCAGTTCTGGTAGACTCATTCAGTAAGATGCTTTTGAGATAGGGGTTGAACCAGGTAGTAGGTCTATGGAGAAGTCTATTTCCCTTGTAGGAGGTAATTCTGGTATCTCATCCACAAGTGTGTCTCTAAATTCATGTAGGACAACAAAGTCTTCTAACTTTGGCTTATCTTCTTTTTCTAACAGATTCATTACTTGGATGGCATAAACTTGACAGCCCTTCCTCATACATTTCTTGAGTTGCATCGCTAAAACTTGTCTAACTGATACAGGTTTTGGTATAACCTGGGTTGTTCTGGTAGTGCCAAAATCGTCTTTATAGTTAAGTATCTTTGTATAAAAATCTAGTATTTCTTTGTGTTGTTCCAACCAATCTATCCCGATAATCATATCGTAAGATCCTAGTGGTAGGATGTTCAGATTTGTTCTTATATTTTGACCATCTAAGTTGAAATCAAAATCAGAAATAAAGTCAACTTCTTTCCTTTTAGTTCTTGTTGCTAGTTGTACCAGCCATGATTTTTCATGCTTCAGTTTCTTAAGTTTATTTGACTCTACTACATCAGGAGCAATATAACTTAGCATAGCTCCAGGTTCAATTAAAACAGAAATTTGAGTGTTGTTGATTGTACCTTCGATTTCTACCACAGAGGACTGGTGGTGAGCTTGTCAAGCATCTATGGCTGCATTTATCCGATGCAGGTTGCTGCCCACGTCACCCACCATCGAGGCCTCCTGCAAATTATGAACAACAGTTATGTTTGCTTAAATTAAACGTGGACAGTTCCTCCTAAGATGATTCTCCACATTCCCATCACTTTAATGGTTTCCTAAGGCTATCCCCAAGCTTCTTCGTTCCCATATTTAATGGTTTACCGTTGCCTTGCGTATTCATATGGTTGGAGTGAAAATATTTTCTCAGAAAGAATTTTGCTGCATTCTGATATGGAGTTGGCTGGTATCCTTTCTTTCGTTGATTCATTCAATCATGTTTCTTATCCTTCCAAGCTTTGGGAAACTCTGCCCACTATTTTTACTAGTCGTAGCACATTTGTGCTTTCCTGAATACTTCACTCAAGGATTTCGGGTTGTCAAACTCAATTTTTTCCCTGTAGGACTGTGGTAAACAGCTTAAGAATCGTTGGATTTTTACCTTATCCTCCCGGATGTACGGTACGAACTTTAGTAGTTCCAAAAATTTATTTATAAGGTCCTCCATCGTCATCTGTCCAAGTCATAACTCATAAAATTCTTTCGTTTTCCTTTAATAATAGCTTTCAAAAAGGTATTTTTTCTTGAAATACTTCTTAAATTCAGACCATTCCAACTATTTCTCCTTTAGGCCCTTGGCCAACTTCAGGTCTTGCCACCAAATGTTGGCCTTCCCTTTCAGATTGTAGATGGCCATTATGACCTTCATATTGCTGGAATAGTTGTAGATCTGGAAGAATTTTTTTGATGTCCAACAACCATGCCTCAGCTTCTTCTCCTGTCCTAGATTCTCCATCAAAGGTAGTTGGTTTAATCTTTTTAAATTCTCCTTCAAGCTGGTCTACTTGTTTTCTTTTTCTATCTATTTTAGTTTTGTCCTCAGCTAACGGTGTACCTTCAAATGAGTTGTCTCCTTTTTCTATTTCAGGCCCAGAATTCTTGGAGGCCCTTTTGCTAACCTCTTCTTCATGGTTATCATATTTTGGGCTTTTCTTGGTCACTATACTGCGTAGCAAGACTTCATTTATCTCTTGTTGTTCTTGTTGTGCCTTCTTTAATTTCTCGTTGTCAACTTTGAAAACCTGTAGTTCAACAATGAGATTCCTCATTGTTTCCAGTACTTCTGTGGGTGAAATTTCGTCACTGTTTTGTCTCTGGTTTTTAGGAAGTCTTTGTTCAAGATTTCCATCGATTTTGATTTCCCCGTCATCCTGTGATGCCATGATTAACACAAAACATAAAAAGTTTTATGTTTGTAACAATGAAGGTTTATTAGTTTTTCATAAGTAAACATATATGTCAAAAATTTAATGTGGCCCTTTTCAAGACCCAATGTTGTAAACTTTGCTCTGATACCGTATGTAATGGACCTCAATTTCATAAAAAAAAAAAAAAAAAAAAAAATCTTATAAGGGGAATTAGGCTCTAAATCTTTGAAACGGACTCATAATAGGAGAAATCACCCTTTTCCTACTTGTTTGATTTTGAAACCTATTGTGTTCACTTCCCTTTCTTAAAATGACAGACTCGCCATTCATTGTTCTCCTCTCAAATTTAATTTAAGTCATACTAATCTTTACAATGAAAAATACAAGTTATATTAACCTTAACAAGGAATATGGGTTATTCTTGGAATGAGGTGGAAGTAAAAAAAAAATAGCTCTACAACTTAGGGTCTTGTAAAACATTGGTGCACAAGTTTATAATTCCAAGACTACCTATAATACCTTATACACACATCAAGACTAATAAATTTAATTGCTTCATTGTTATGTTCATCTATTTGGTTTCCAAAGGTAACTAAGGTTTCGATGGTCACCTTGGTAACATCTGGTTGACTGAGAGTCTCTCTTTTCCAACACAGTCAAATTAATTTTCTAGTTAGGCGCGTTACCTAGTCCGACAATTGGTTAAGCTTTACCTGATTCAAGTGAAGTCTAACTACCGGTACTAACCAGACTAGAAGTATCGAAGGGTTAATGTTTTTGATCATAGTTTTCGAGGAGGCAGCCCTTGTCCTCGCAAAAGAATTAAGGTTGTCAGGAGGTTTGATAGTCGAGAGTTAATATCAGGTCGTCCATTAAAGGAGGTGGGTGAGGGATGAGACCGATCCTGTACCCTCATCAAATCCAAACACACCAAGTCATTCTTAACACATGGCACGTTCTCTGTTGTACTCGTCGTATTCAATACACACGGGCTCATTGTTTTCAGGGTAACAGTGGTTGTTTATTGTCATTTTGGAGCTAGTTCATCCCACATTGGCCCTGCACTTCCCTTCTGGACTTCTCATGGTGTGTTGAGTATGGGGACAAGGTGTGCCTCCCAGAACTGCCCCTCCTAAAGGTAAGTGACTACTTCCTTTGTTGTAATTGTTGTTTAAATTCTTTGTAAGGACCTTCTGACTTAAAGTTCCCTTTGTTTCCTTTCTATGATTCACATAGGTAGCATTTCGTTCTTAGGTTATTCTTTTAGTCACCTTATGTACTCACTGGTTTGAGTAATGGGTTTCTCTCTGTCCTAGCGACCACCGTGCCTCATCAGAATCATGACTCTGAAATTATTTTAGTTTAGGGTTTTGTATGTGATTAAATTTCTATGCTAGTATGCTAATCCCATGGAAAGTCTGGAATGCCATTTCCTGTCCTCGTTAGATGTCTGTTAGGAGATTTTACTCTCTGGTCCTTTGTTTACCCAGCTATCCAATGAAAGACAAGCAACTGTACTTTCTCTTATTTGAAGGTTGTCCGTGTAATTAGTAGTCAGTCAAATCTTTATCACCAGACTTCCATACTACGAGAATATATCCTAAGGATGATTGTGTTTATTCTGTTCACGCCCATTTGCTTATGAATCTAAACATATTTTTCAAAAGGGCAAGCACACCTAGGACTCGCAGCTCTGTAATATCTCTGCATTCACAAGAATGCGAGATAGATTTAATGTTATGGTTTGAAGGTCAAAAAATCCCATCTTTACATTTTATATTAGAGTTAAATGATGGTTTATGCGTGTCGTGTGACCAAAAACAATATATATCCATCATTCGAATAATCAATCGTTGTGAAATTTATTGTGGTTATTTACTGGTCCTTAAAGCTAATGGTGGGTCTCTCTGGTTTTTGCGAAGGTAACCACCAGGAAGATCTTGGGACCCTTCTCCCTTCTCGGTCTGGAAGGCATGTGGTTTGTTGCAACGGTGAAGGGTTTAGAGCTCCTCCAACTACAGATAAGTAATTACTCAGACTATTCTTTCTTATTGCTAACTTAATCCTCTTATCAATATTTTAATTATTCTCTTTTGCAATGTACAGGGTTTTGAATTGTACAAAGTTGTGAAGTACAACTCCTGTCACCAATGTAAGAGATATTCAGGTTCCGTTCTGACTTTTCTAAGAAGTTAGGCATTCCGGATAGAAGAAGGTTTAACCTTTTGTGGTAGAGTTCATTCATTTCCACTGTTTATTATCTCTATAAAGAAATTACTTTCATGATCCGATACGAGAGCTAACTATAAAACTAAAGGCTTAACCGAGAGGCTTCGTCGGGTTTTCTTTTACCGACCCCTATCTCGCCATTTTGGAATGGAAGATACGGTCTAGATTCTCTTGTTATAATGGAATTAAGGATATTACGAATAATATGTTGTTTATATTCTTTATTCTTGTAACTTTATATTTAAATCTTTAGCATTGTGTGTCTTCGGAAACTAAGAGTATTGGGCATGCAACCCTTTTTCATTTACAGAGGTAATAGTCAGTCTGAGCTTGCAATTAGTTAGGCAGGTCACTTATTACATTTAGAGATGTATTCAAATATATTCCTAACTTAATTTACTTTTGTATATACGAATTACCTGAAGTCATACTGCTTCCATTCACAAAAGGATTTACTAGATCTATGCATTAAGTAATTATACATGCTTGGGTTTACAAAAAAAAAGGGATTGAGAATCCCCGTTTGTATTAACTATATCTGGATTATTTCTTTATACATTTGACATCATATATAAATCTGTTGGCTATTCTTTGGTTCTTCTGGGGGGTATTGTATAAATATTAGGTTTCTCATCTACCATTCTTGCAATATGCACAACCCTTTATAAAGTTACAATATTCTTCTGTGCAATCTGCGATAACGCTTGAAAAGAAGGAAAAAGGAAATGTATAATCAAACTGTTTCCATAAAGTTTCTACCATTTCGTAAATGTTCCTTTATCGTAATTGAATGTCTGCTGGAATGATTACTTACAGAGTGTAGGACAGGTCTGTACATGTATATATATACACTTATTATTTTTGTTATCGACATTGAGTCTCAATTCTCCTTCTATCATGTCCACACCGATTGCCAACTAAGAA
>SNQJ01S0139792.1:25176-47994 GCA_010110895.2 Picea sitchensis | reverse complement strand
CAAATATGAAATTTTGAATCATTAACATATCTATTGATACTGAGAGGGGGGTGAATCAGTATTAAGTAAAATTTAAAAACCTTTTTCAACTTATACTTAAACCATTCAATTATATCCAATGATCAATGAACAATAGTATAAGAGTTACACCAATACACCACAATACACCATCCACAATATATGAGAAATAATCAATAGTTATTTTTCAAGGGAAGTAATGAATTCCAAAGGTAGCTATAGATTCCAAATGTAAAGGAAGGGATAAACCTCCACGAGGAAGATACAATCCTTCAATATAAATAGAGGTTTGAAATCTCCATCCTTTCCCCTTTCTTCCACCCAAGAATATATGAGAGATAATAAAACTTTACATTAAATCATCACCATCAACCAACCATCACATAGAACCTGGTAATGCTTCCCGAGACTTCTTCAATTTCTGCAATTATTCAATTCCTGAAATACTTTGATCCTGTAGATAATATTATTCAATGTATTCTCTGAAACTTCTCCAAATTTCACTCCTTGAATCCTTCCCAAAAAGAAGTTATAGAGAGAATGGTAGACCTTGTTCAATTCTGGTTTATTCAGGAGACCGAACTTGTACAGAATGCCCCACACTCAATATTTAACATCAGATTCTAAAACTAGCACACGATAAAATAAAGTCCGTACTATTTCCAATTCAATTTGTCCCACTTCATTTGGATTCTATATGAATAAGTTATGACTTTTTTACCCGGAACACCTGTTTATTGACTAGCTTCAGGATTGGTCAAAAACCCTATCTTCCACAGAGTGTATCTCCATAATTATAGTGAATAAAGAGATGAAACATTTACCCTAGGTACATTGATATGTCTTTTCAATACCATAGAAATTTCACCATCTGAAGCGTTCTAGAAAAAAAGTTATAGAAAAAATGGTAAGATGACCTGAAAATAGCATACCTTAGAACACATCACCAGACTTCATTACTCCAGCGAAATCCGGCCTTCTTAACTTCTTGTTCCTCTGAAATTCGACTTGTGTATCAAAGAGATGTATATTGATATTTATTTATACCATTTATGTCACTTCCTTTTTAACATTAGAGCCGACTGACACCTTCTTATTTTGTAATTATGTTTCTTAATTATCTTAGGAGGCCTACATGTACTTCCTTCTTCAATTCACTTTGTCATCTTCAAAAATTCATTTCTCCTCGGCCATGAGGATCCACTTGACGTCACCCTCATACCATGGAAACAACATGATGTATACTATCCATCCATGGGTTTTGTATGCATGTGCATTGTCCTTCATGTCCAAATACCTTCATTAATATTTTGGTCCAAAGACCATGAATAGGGTTGACATCAATGACAACAACCAATCTTCAATCTCCCCAGCACGGCGTGATGGAAACACTCATGTTCCCCTATCATCATGATCAGGTTCTCTCCCCCCTTTTGACATCAATGGAAAGTGGTGGGGCTTCTCCCCGGTTTAATGGAAAAAGGTGTTGGCGTTACTTCAAACACACATAGGATTTATTTTCCCCTAAAGGTTATTTCCATTAGTCATGGTGGTCATTATTCAGCCTCCTATATTTTAGGGAGAATATTCCACTGGAGAATATTCTCTTCAGTTCAACACTTTGGTTTGACTATTTGAGTTAAGTTTAGATGTTGCATTTTGTTTTGTCACCATGCAACACAGTGGGATCATCACCAACTCAATACTCTTTGTTCAGTCGGTTAAATGAAGGCCCCGGTTGACTAGTTAGCTCCGATAGGTGGCAACTCTCAGAGTAGCACTTTGAGGAGACTAAGACTAGGTGATAGTTTACTCTTGTAACTATTGGTGTGTGTCCATATCAATCTAGACCACCACTATGGCTCATTGGATTACTCATGTATCCTATATCCCTATTGTAAATTATTCCTCTTTGAGTGTGGAATACAGTTAATGAAATTCTTCCATTCTTTCTCTCCTTCTTCTTCTTTCTCAATTCTCTCCTAAATTTGTATTATTATTGTTAGCTAAGATCTATTACATTGAAGGTTCAACTTACATTTACATGGTGTCGGAAGGCACATACTGCTAAGAAAGATACACCAAAACAATTTTGCAGGTACAAAATTGAGACAGAAAAGATGGATTATTTGCCGAAAATACTTCTCAGACCTCATAACTATTTGGAATGGAAACCAAAAAAAAATTCTTAGGCTCAGATGCATAGGCTTGTACTAAATAACTATGGCAATTGAAGTAGACCCTGATGCATTAGATGAGGAAAAATGACTTTCTCAATAGACAAGATGTAATGCCATAAGATGTATCCTCTATTTCATTTCTCTCGAGAATTCTCATCAAGTATATGATGACTCCCAAGAATCAACTCCAAATTATTTTATGGATCATAGTGGAGGTTTTATTTGGGAATAAGGAAGAATTCATGCAAAATGTTGATAAGATAGAGAATGTAGAAAAACCACTGGAAGATAAATCATCTCGGTTTGAAGAGCCTTCTACAAAAGTATCTACACAAATTTGTATACCAATAATTGAAGATTATGTCTACTACATTTAAAATTTGTTTTCTGAAATTCATGGAATATATATGGCATGCATCACAGGAGTCACATGCGGACATTTTTCCATGCGTAATCCATGCATCTCAAGAGACAAAAAGGAGTTTGCTTTTATCAAATGCCATTCTAATATTTTATAGGCAAATTTGCAGAAACAAATTGGATATTTAATTCTTCTCCGGAAAATATCAATTTCAAAAAAAAAATTAGTAAAAGCGGAGTCCGAAAAGTGAAGTTATGATAGTTTTAAAATCAACAAAATTTTAGCGATTTTAAGGAACGGTCGCATGATTTTCAAAGTTTCATCGAAAAATTATTTGGATATTATTCATTACAAGAAGATAAAAGTGGATATGTGTGGAAATATCAATGATGCATATACTTCATCAGGTCCATCTGGAGACATCTACATCTTCAACAAAATCTTCAAGAGCACAAACTTGCAGTTGTGAGGTCTTATTGAATTAAGAAGGACCTTAGTTTAGCCTAAAGCGCCTTTTTGTTCCTTATCATTTTATTTATGCATTGTAATTTTAGGGGGTTTTTTTAAGGTTTCCCTCTTTCTTCATTTAGTTGAGTATATCTTTGTATTTGGGTACCTAACATGGCCTCTTAAATTTTGGGACCCATTCTTTATTTTCCACCATAATGTGACATTCGGAGGTGTTGGAGTTACTTCACACACACCTAGGATTTATTTTTCCTAAGGTTATTCCCTTTTTATTGGTCATAATTAGTCATTATTAGGTCTCCTATATTTTAGGGAGAATATTCCACGTGGAGAATATTCTCTTTAGGATTCTTTTAGTTTGACTAGTTGAGTTGAGTTTAGATGTTACGTTGGATCATAGTATCTTCAAGAACACCTAGAAAGCGAGTACAAATAGTATCCGGATGATTATTGTGTTGGGGTTACTTCACACACTAGTTTAGATGTTTCATTGGTTTTCACCACCCAACATTGGGATCATCACCCTGACTCACTCTCTTTGTTCAGGAGTGGTTAGCAGAAGACAGTTGACTAGTTAACTTAGCTAGGTGGCAATTCCCTATGCTTGCTTGAGAGACTAGACTAGGTGGCAGTTTACTCTTGCAATTGTTGGTGTGTGTCCAGATAAATCTACACCACCACTATGGCTCATTAGTTACTCATGTATCTTATATCTGTTGTAAATTATTCACTCTTTGAGGTTTGGAATACGGTTAATGAGAATTCTTCCATTTTTCTCTCCTTCTTCTTCTTTCTCAATTCTCTGCCTTCAAATGTATTGTGTATTATTGTTTAGCTAGATCTATTATGTGCGGGTTCAACACATTTACATGGTATCTATAGTCGATGGACTTCTGAGAAAAGCTACACAAATAAATTTTGCGGGGTACAAAATATTGAAGACAACAAAGAGATGGATTATTCGCCGGAAATGCTTCTCACACCTCATAACTATTTGAAGTGGAGGCAAAAATTCTTCTTATGCTTGGATGCAAAGGCTTGTACCAAATAACTATGAGTAGTAGAGCCTAATTTTGTGGAATTAGAAAAATGACTTTCTCAATAGATAATATATGGCCATAGGATGTATCCTCTATTTATTTCTCCCGAAATTCTCCATCAAGTATATGATGACTCACAAGAATTCACTTCAAATGATTTATGGAGCATATTGGAGGTTTTATTTGGTAATAAGGAAGAATCCATGCAAAATGTTGATAAGATAGAGAATGTAGAAAAACCAGCTTTGGAAGATAAATCATCTTAGTTTGAAGATCCTTCTACAAAGGTATCTACCTGAAATTTGTATTCCAATAATTGAATATTATGTCTACTCCAAGAACAGTTTGTTTTCTAAAGATTCGTAGTGGAATATATGGCATGCATCTCGAGGTCTGTCTGAGATATTTTCCATGCACAATGCATGCATCTCAAGGACAAAAGGGGATCCGCACACATGGGCATGCATTCATATATTTTATGAATGGCCAAATTTGTAGAAACAAATTGGATGTTTGAATTCCTCTGGGAAAATATCAATTTCAAAAAATAATAGTCTGGCTTGAGTCTGGAAAGTGAAGTTATGGTCATTTAAAATCAACAAAATTTCAGCATTTTTACGGAAACGGCCTTTGGTTTCAAACTTTCATCCAAAATTTATTTGGATATTATTCATTAAAAGAATATAAAGTGGATATGTGTGGAAATATCAATGATACATATACTTCATCAAATCTATGCAGACATCTACATCTTCAACAAAATCTTCAAGAAAAACTTACGATTCTTGAGGGTCTTCTTGGATTGAAGGACATGGTTGCTTAGCAGCTGCCTTTGTTCCTTATCATTTTTTTATTTTATGCATTGTAATTTGAGGTTTTCCCAAGAGGTTTCCCTCTTCTTCATTGGATTAAGTGTATATTTTGTATTTGAATTTTTAACATGGCCTCGTAGTAGGGACCCATTCTTTATTTTCCTGGTGACATTAGGGGGTGTTGGAGTTACTTCACACACACACCTAGGACTATTTTGCTAAGGTTATTCCTTTTTTATTAGTCATAATTAATCATTATCAGGTCTCCTATATTTTGGGAAAATATTCCACCTGGAGAATATTCTCTTTTAGTTGACACTTTAGTTTGACTAGTTGGTTGAGTTTATATGTTGCATTGGCTTTCTCACCATGCAACATTGGGATCCTGTAACTCACTACCTCTTTAATTACGTGGAGTTAAGCGAAGACTAGTTGACTAGTTAACTTAGCTGGGTGGCAGTTCACTACTATAATAGAGACTAGACTAGGTGACCATTTACTCTCTTGTTGGTATGTGTCTAGATCAATCTAAACCACCACTATGGCTCATTGTTACTCATGTATCCTATATCTATTGTAGGTATTCCTCTTTGAGTGTGGAATACGGTTAATGAGGGAATTCTTCCATTCTTTCTCTCCTTCTTCTTCTTTCTCAATTCTCTACAAATGTGTGTATTATTGTTTGGATATATATCTGTCTGTGTAGGTTCTTACATTTACATGGTATCGAGTAGCAGTAAACTAAAGAGCTACACCAAAAACATTGTGCAGGTAAAAATATTGAAGACAACAAAATGATGGGTTATTTGCGATATTTCTAATGCCCTCATAACTATTTGGAATGGAAGCCAAAAATTCTACTTATGCTTAGATGCAGAGTCTTGTACCAAATATCTATGGCAACTGAAATTAGAGGCCTAATTTTTAAATTAGAGAAAATGACTTTCTCAATAGATGAGATATGGCCATGGGATGTATCCTCTATTTTATTTCTCCCAAAATTCTCCATCAAATATATGACGACTCACAAAGAATTCACTTCAAATGATTTATGGAGTAGATTGGAGGTTTATTTGGGAATAAGGAAGAATGCATGCAAAATGTTGATAAGATAGAGAATGTAGAAAGCCACTGGAAGATAAATCATCGCAGTTTGAAGATTCTTCTACAAGGCCTCTACTAAGAATTTGTATTCGAATAATTGAAGATTATGTCTACTCCATTTCAAATTTGTTTTGAAATTCATGTGGAATATATATATGGCATGCATCTCCGGAGTCACATGCATATTTTTCCATCGCATGATGCATGCATCTCAGAGACAAAGGGGCCACACATCAGCGTATTTATATGATATTGTTTGGGCCAAATTTGGCGAAACAAATTGGATATTTGAATTCCTCTTGGAAAATATCAATTTCAAAAACAAATTGTCCAAAGCGAGTCGAAAAGTGAAGTTATGATCATTTTAAAGGCTCCAACAAAATTTCAGCATTTCTGGAAATGGTCGCACAGTTTTCAAACTTTCATCCAAAATTTATTTGGATATTATTCATTAAAAGAATATAAATTGGATATGTGTGAAAATATCAATGATGCTTATGCCTACATTAGATCCATGCAAACATCTACATCTTCAACAAAGTATTCAAAGAGCACAAACTTTCCGCGATTCTTGAGGTCTTCTTGGGTGAAGGACATTGTTGCTTAGCAAATTCCTTTTTGTTCCTTGTCATTTTTATTTTATGCATTGTAACTTGAGGGTTTTTTCCCACAGGGTTTTCCATCTTTCTTTGTTTAGTTAAGTGTATCTTTTGTATTTGGGTAAATAACATGGCCTCGTTTCTGGGAACCATTCTTTATTTTCACAATAGAGATGTTCAGGGGGGGTGTTGCAGTTACTTCACACACCTAGGATTTCTTTTTCATAAGTTTATTCCTTTTTATTAGTCATAATTGGTCATTATCCAGGCTCCTATATATATTTTGGGGAGAATATTCCACCTAAAGAGAATATTCTTTTGATTGACAATAGGTTTGACTAGTTGAGTTGAGTTTAGATGTGTTGCATTGGTTTTCTCACCATGCAACATTGGGATCCTCCTTGACTCCACTACTCTTTATTGATTCGGAGTTAACTAAAGATAGTTGACTAGATCCAACTTCAGTGAGGTGTGATTCCTCCGTAGCACTGAGAGACTAGACTAGGTATTGATTTACTCTTGGCATTGGTGTGTGTCTAGATCAATCCTCTACCACTGGCTCATTAGTTACTCATGTATCCTATATCAATTGTAAATTATTCACTCTTTGAGTGTGGAATACAGTTAATGAGAATTCTTCCATTCTTTCTCTCCCTTCTTTTTCTCCAATTCTCTACGCAAATGTGTGTATTATTGTTTTAGTAGATCTATTTTGTGTAGTTTCAACACATTTACAAGGTATCGAGTATGTTGCTAAGCAAAAGCTAAACCAGAAACAAATTTGCGATTTACAAAATGGCCAAGAGACAACAAAAGATGGATTATTCACCCGAGAAGTACTTCTCAACCTCCTGTAACTATTTGGAGTGGAAGTCAAAAATTTTGCTTCATCTTAGATGCATAGGCGTGTACCAAATAACTATGGCAGTTGCTAAGTAGAACCAATTGTCGATGAGAAAAATGACTTTCTCAATAGACAAGATATGGCCATAGGATGTATCCCTATTTTTTTATTTCTCCAGAAATTCTCCATCAAGTATATGATGACTCCACTGAGAATTCACTCAAGTTTATGGAGAATATTGGAGGTTTTATTGGGAATAAGGAAGAATGCATGCAAAATGTTGATAAGATAGAGAATGTAGAAAAAGCCACTGGAAGATAAATCATCATTTCATTTTGAAGAGCCTTCTACAAAAGTATCTACACAAATTTGTATTCCAATAATTGAGATTATGTCAATCCATTTCAGATTACATTTCTGAAATTCATGTGGAATATTATAGCATGCATCTCATGAGTCACATGTAGATATTTTTCCATGCGCAATGCATGCATCCTAGGAGACAAGAAGGGAGTCGTGCACATCAGATGCTATTTTGATATTTTCTGAGAAACATTTTTGGAAACAAATTGGATATTTGAATTCCTCTTAGGAAAATATCAAATTTAAAATAATCGTTCGAAACGAGGTCCAAAAAGTGAAGTTATGATCATTTTAAAAAATCAAAAAAATTCTAGCATTTTTCTGGAAATGTACCCGGTTTTCAAAGTCTCATCCAAAATTTATTTGGATGTTATTCATCTGAGAAGATAAAGTGGATATGTGTGGAAATATCAATGATGCATATACATCCCAGGATCAGATCTGTGGAGACATCTACATCTTCAACAAAATCTTCAAAGAGCACAAACTGCGATTTTGAGGTCTTCTTGGAGTGAAGGACATGGTTTATTAGAAACTGTCTTTTGTTCCTTATCATTTTTATTTTATGCATTGTAATTTGGGGTTTTAGTCCCATGAGGTTTTCCATCTTTCTTTGTTTAGTTAAGTGTATCTTTTGTATTTGGGTACCCTAACATGGCCTCGTTAATTTTGGGACCCATTCTTTATTTTCACCATGGTGTGGTTCGAAGAGAGTGTTGGGTTACTTCCGCGACTGGGATTTATTTTGCTAAGGTTATTCCTTTTTATTAGTCATAATTGGTCATTATCTAGTCTCCTATATTTTGGGGGAGGGAATATTCCACACAGATATTCTCTTTCGATTATTTATGATTTGACTAGTTGGTTGAGTTTAGATGTTGCATTGGTTTCTCACCAAGAACATTGGGATCATCACCAACTCACTACTCTTTGTTAGGTCCGGTTATCGAGGAACTAGTTGACTGGATTAACTTTCGATAGGTGTGGAAGTTCACTCTCGTAATTGCACGAGAGACTAGACTGGGTGATGGATTTACTCATATTTGTTGGTGTGTGTCCATGTCAATATAGACCACCACTATGGATCATTAGTTACTTATGTATCCTATATCTATTGTAAATTATTCACTCTTTGAGTGTGGAATCTGGGTTAATGAGGAATTCTTCCATTCTTTCTCTCCTTCTTCTTCTTTCTTCAGTTCTCTCTACAAATGTGTGTATTGTTTAGCTAGATATATTACGTGTGGGTTCGCTTTTATTTACAAGGTGAAACTCTCTTCTTTGGGGCTGCTACCCTTGAACATGTAGCACTCAATAATACTTCATCCTTATTACGGGTCTTTGGGACTTTTCTTCCTTGGAATCCTTTTAAATAGCTTCTATCTTACGTCTCTTCTTCATGTCTAGGATGTATATGTTAGGTATTCTTGTTGCAGCTGCACAGCCAATCTTTGGGATTATTTTCTCTGATTTTACTTTTGCGGGGGAGTCAAATTGTAGGGGATGTATCCTTGATCACATATTTTCTTGACACTGAGGATATTATGCTTAAGATCTTCAATAATAGGAATTTTCACTGCTTTTACATTTTCACTTCCAAGATTTACAATTCATTTTCCAAGTATTTTGGTAGAGATATCATCTCCAAATGTAACATTTCCACCTTTTTATTCAACATGAAAATTTTTCTTTGATCTCATTCATGAGATGAGTACCCATTGTCTATGAACCATTCATTTTTTTCTTTTCATTCTTTTGGAGCCGATGTTATTTGACGGGTTTCATTTTGTGGAGATTTCTTTCCTTTTCCATGTTGTAATTGGTATATAGACATTTGGCATATGATTAGCTGCTCATCTCACCGCAATATCGTTCTTTGTGACCAAGTTTATTGCACTTGTAACACACAATATTTCGATCCATTAATAAATGGGTCAAATGGATTATAATTCGTTGATAGGTCTACAAACATTTCCATATCTACCATTTCACCATTCATGTAGCTTGCATAGGTAATTGCTTTCATTGATTCTACAATTGATTGCCTTATTGTCCAAAATTTCCTAGGTATAACAATGTCCAAATAGGGAATTTTGATACCTAGGGTAAGTGATCTTCTTTGTGGTGTGGTCCATCTGGGTTCAGATCTATTCTTCTTTAGTTTCCTTCATAATGATTTATTTCCTTTTGATGGGAGAGGATTTTCTTGATGTCTCATTTCCTTCTTAATTATAGTCTTCTATCTTGTTGTTCAACTTGTTATGGAGTGTTGGTTTCATCATTTCATCTTCCTTCGTGTTTTGTTGTCTTCATTTGTCATTTGTATCCCCTAGTCCTATCTTCATGTTTGGAGATATTTGATTGCTGGTATCTATCCTATTTTTTTTCATTTCTTTTTCAAACTTCTTCAACTTTTACATTTGTCCAATGGTAGCTCCCTTTTTAATGTGATCCAATTCTTCTTTCAATTTATCATAATATTCTAATTGTTCCTTCAAGCTAGTAATGGTCTTTTCAAGCTTGCAATTCTCTTCACAACTTCTCAATTCACCTTTTAATTATTATGTTTTGTGTTTCTAAGCTTGCTATCTTCAGTTTCAACATGCTTCAACTTTTCAAGATTCTCATCTTCTTTTTCACTCTCTACATTGTCTAGCTATCCCCAAGGAATCGGGTTGGTTTCTTCATCTAAATATTCTTCACAAAATGATTTATTCTTCTTTAGAATTCTTGATCATCGTCCCTAGGTTTCTTGGGTTATAGAGGACTTCTCTCCATCATTGTCTTCTTCATCCCTCTCATATGAGAATGTCATCTTCCTTGGAGTAGAAACTCTTTTATTGTTGAGACTTCTCTTTTTATAGTAGCAGGTTTTTCAACAATATGTCCTATTCTACTAGAGTTAAAGCATTTGAGAGGAGGCATACCTTTGTATCTTCCACTTCCCTTATAAAACCTTCTTACAAAATTTGTTATTTCTTCATCAAGGTGGTTATCCTTGTATTTTGTCTTCTTTATGGCTTCAAAGGGAACTTCATTGTTTGGTTAGTCACTTTATGTACCTGTTCTCATTTCATATGCTAAAAGAGACCCATGTAATTCATCCATTGTCATTTTGTCAAGTCCCTAATTTCTTCAATGCCAGAGACCTTGGCATCATATGAGAAGTGATCTCAAAAAATTTGTACAACCAATGATTCTTAGATCTCTTCACCTAATCCTCGATAGCATTAACAACTTCATCAACTCTAGGAATATAGGTTGCAATATCGCCCCTTTCATTCATCTTCAAATTTTCAAATTCTTCCTCCATGTGAGTTTGAAGCTTGACATTTTGGACCACCTTAGTAGATACTCTTGGTTTTTCCCATACCTCTTTAGCAGAGCTGCAGCCCATCACTTTACTAGTAGTTTGTGCCATTGATCCTAGAATAACATGTCTGCATTTTTAATTAAAAATCATAATCTTCTTCTCATTTGGATCGGTTGGAGCATTATTTGGGATTACATAGCCATTTTACAACTGAGTACCAAATGTACACTCCCAAATCCGTTAGGTAAGTTTCACTCTATCCCTCCGTATGCATAATTTTTCCATCAAATTTTGAATCCCATTTGAAATGTGCTCATGGTCATCCCATCCTCGAGTTTTTCCTTCTGGTGGATTAAACAAACTATTACAGAGGCAACTTACTTATTCCAATTGTTTATAGGAGGAAGGGGGTATAATGGAGTATCAAGTACAATTTAAGAAACTTTTTCAATTAGCACTTAAAATTCATTCAATTATATCCAGTGATCAATGAACAATGGTATAAGAGTTACACCAATACAAACAATACACCGTACACAATATATGAGAAATAATCAATAGTTATTATTTAAGGGGTAATGACTTCCAAGCGTAGCTACAGCTTCCAAATGTAAGGGGAGATAAATCCTCAGAGGAAGATACAATCCTCAATATCAAGAGGTTTGAAATCCCATCCCTTCCCTCCTTCCACCCAAGATATATGAGGATAATAAGACTTTACATTAAATCATCACCATCAACCAACCATCACATAGGGCCTGATAATGCTTCCACGGGGCTAACTGGTTACCTTGATTCTCCAATTCTTGGAATAATCTGATATTGTAAATAATATTATCCAATTTATTCTCCAGAGAACTTCTCAACTTTCCTCCTTGGTGTTCAAAGAAGAATTTATAGAGAATGGGTAGATACATTCAATTTCGTTTATTCAGAGTGGTAGAACTTGTCTGAGTCTGCATGTCAATATTTAACATCAGATTTTGGAAATAGCACAAAAGATGAACTAAAGTCGTACTCTTTCCAATGCAATTTTCCCAGCATTTGGATTCTCTATGAAGAAGTTATAGTGACATTTTTAGGAACATATTTATTGACTAGCGAATTTGGTCAAAAACCCAATGTTCCACATAGTGTATCTCCATGATTATATAGAATAAAGTGACTTTTGCAATTTTTGTATTATGTCTTATCAACACTATAAAGAATTTCACCATATTAATCATTCTAGAGAAAAAGTTATAGAAAAATGGTAAGATGACTGAAAATAACTTACCTTAGAACCACATCACAAAAAGACTTCATTCTCCCTTGAAATTGACCCTTCTTTGCCGATTTCCTCTGAAATTTAACTTGTGTATCCAAAATGAATGTATAATGATATTTATTTATACCATTTATGTCACTTCCTTTTAACATTAGGGCTGACTGACACTTTCTTATTTTGTAATTATGTTCTTGAATTATCTTGGACCCTACATGTACTTCCTTCTTTGTCTTGGATCACATGGCGATGCCACATACCATAGAAACAACATGGTATACTATCCATCCATGAGATTGTTGTATGCATGTTTTCATGTCTAAATACCTTCATCAATGTGTGGTCAAAACCCATGACTAGGGGTTGACATATTGACAATAATCTTCCAACAATATCTACTAGAACATATGAAAATAGGGTTTATGGTTTCCAGTCATATTATGATGGAATAAAGTGGGTGTGTGTCAGTCAAGTTTGAGTCTAGGAACCCTCCCATATAGTTAAGTTATGTGAATAGTATATCCACATCAAATTGCAATGCATACAGTCTGAGTTTGAAAATTTCCTTGTATTTGTCCTGACTATGAAACGATACATTGCATATACATTAATGCAGAACCTGAAATAAAAATAAAGAAATCGTCTGGAAAGCTTGGAAACTTGCGTCCGACCAAATTGTGTGTACTGAAATAAAATTAGGACAAAAATTATATAGAAATTTCAAACACGTTCATCGAAACTTCATTGATGAAATATTGTGACAACAATATTGATGAAATCTTCTACGGGTCTGTGGGTATAAAAATGAAAGAGCTTCTCTTGGTTTGGGGGAATAGATTTACATGTCCTCCTCTATTGAATAAGGCCAACCATGTGAAGGTGAGATCTCATATGGCCCCTCCCCTCCCCTCACATCACTCTCGATTGATCCCCAAAACCCAATCTAAAAAAAATAATGACAATGTCCTGTGGGTTCATGCATATAAACTACAAAGGCAAAAACTAATGAAGGTACATGAAATTATGTGTTTCTAAATGATATTTTAGTCTACCACATACTTTAGTATATTGGCAACTATTTTTCATGTTTCACATAATAATTAAACAACATGTAACATATGGCGATATAAAAGCGTGGCAAAACTCAAGGAAACCATTAGTAACCCATGACATTATAGAGTAGAATTATTTTTGAAGATAATTTATATAAATTAAAATATTATATAGTCACATACCTAATCCAACCTCAACATCCTATGAAATGTCCTTGACCGATTATCTTTATCTCTCTTCATGAATAGACATGCATGTCATCATCCAATTGGAAACAATGTTGAAAGGATTGTCGATATCATCATCGTCATCAATGTCATTTGAGCATATTTTTCATCGACATCATCATCGGGAATTGCAATATTGTCTCCTACACTTGGATCATGATCTTATTTGTCTTCTTCATCTGTCGACCCTCCATGATCTTTCGGCTTTGTCTGATATTTTGTTGAATCATCTTCTTGATCTTGATATCATATTCTTCACGTAAAGTAAGGTATACTTATTGGTCTTCCCTCTTGGATCATATCTAACAACAAATGACCAATCCCTTTCACCTGGAACATTAGAGTAAAATACATGTTCACATTGGATTGGAAAACATGATGATCATGTCCTCTTTCAAACCTTTGTTGTTTAATCATTGGAAATCCATTATATGTTGAATAATAGTTCTTTCTTCATCACGTTCATTACGTAAACAACATATACCATTTGACATCGAATGGGAACTAATTTGGAGGAATTAAATTCACACTCAATTATATCATTAGAAATACCCATAGTTTCTATTTTTAGATTCTCCAGGATGTTTATCACTCCTAGAGGAAACATTAGTGACTTGGAATACTGCGGTTATCCCACTATTAGAAGTTTCCTTGTTTCATCCAATTGTTTGATGCAAAATTTATGACCATTGCACCACATAGCCTTGTGAGGGTTCAACTATGATATGTCAGAGTATTATTAAAAGATACATTGTCAATTAATAAATTAACATATATTTATATAAATTCGAGGTATCTGAAATCTGATTGCACATGTAGTCACATTTGATGCAATATAAAATATTTGAATAAAATGCGTTGGTGCTTACTGTCCATCTTTCAAGCGACATGATAAATCATTTTTTCTTCATTAACATTGGCATCTCCGTTACTATGAGATTCTCTAACCAATTCAAAAATTCGTTTCCATGATAACCTACCTCATTATGTTGTTTACATCTTTTCAATCAATACATTCATCCGGTCAAGATTATTTGCAATGTATAAATGCGATGCATCCCACTCTAGAGCAACCTGATCAAAAATCACTTGCTCACCAATATTAAAAGATTAGTTATAGCATTCAATATGGGTAATTATAATGTATTAATAATTTATGAAATAAATTATATCAATATAATAATGAGTATGATCATATACAAAAGTGAGCTTATATGGCCATTATTAATATAATTTTCACAATTATTAATACATTACCTCTCATTTTTTCATTCTACCTTGCCACAACAGATGCTCTTGATCTTCAAATTGTTTTATGTAGTTCACATCCCAAATTCAATCCAATGCATGAATAGTCGGTATTTGGTGGGAATCTTGACTAATATACATCATCGATTGATATACCATATATCCCTCCGTGGAAAACCCTCATAGCGTTCTCTTTGTCCCAACTTGATGCAGCTATTGATTTAAAGTGCCTCTCCACCATCCACATTGACCTTGTTGTAGACATGCCCACAAATTTCAATCTCCTCAACTTGAGGGTGTATGAGGTAGTGTTCTTGTGCATTGAAAAATGTTGGAGGTATATAATTTTTAATTTCACACATTAGGCAATTTCTCTCTTCCGATACTTTATATCATCCTCATGGATTTCTTTCAATGAAAACCATCATGAGATAATGACACAAAGAAAATAACGTGTTTCTAAATAAATACGTTACAATTAAAACACATGTCATTAATTACAACAATAATTTGAAAGAACATTTTGCATATAAATCATCACTTACCTCATGTATTTTCAAGATCATATATGCTTGTTTATTGTTGTCAAATTTGTTTGGGAGAGATAGTAGTAGAACATGTGTAAAAAAAATGAATCATTATTTGTTTTGACCAAAGTGAACAAGAAAAAAAAAAAAAATAAAGGCCAGTATATATAAATATGTACAAAATTACATACCATAACAAAAAAATGAATCGTTGTTTGTTTCAACCAAAGTAGACAAGAAAAAACAAAAATAATAAAAGATGTATTAGGCCAATATATATAAATATGTATACCAAAATTATTACCTTAATGAAGGTATGCCAATCATGTTTTTTTACCCCACCAAATTCACCTTTCTTCGTTAAGATATTATTTATGTTTGAAGCAAAACCCGTGGGAAATTTAATTCTTTGAATGACCTATTTTACATCATTGCTTTGTTTCTCTCTTAATAACCATGGAAGGTTATTTCAGTCTAGTACTCCATCTGATCTATTTGAATATCGGATCACACTTTGCATTGCATGATTGGCTTCCTGAATGTCAGTACAAATTTTGACAATTTTTTCTTTGTCCCTCCTACCATCTATGATTCGCCATAACGTTTCAGTCACATTCTTCTCGATATTCATTGTATCAAATAAATGAGCTATTTTTAGCTCCTCATAATAGGGAAACCTCATGAATTTAGTGGGATAACATTCCATTCCTCATGGAAGCCCATTATTAATACCTTCATGATGATTGTGGCCTTCATGAAGCATAAAAGAAATCACAAAAATAATTATCAAATACAGTAAAATAAATTCAATGATTAAAATAAACATTTAAAACATTACATGATCTACAATACATTATGAAATTGAGTACCTTGACTATTTCTATTATATTCCAACCTCCATAGATGAGGTGTCATTCTTCATGGTTTTAAACCAGTCTCTTCTTTCCCATTGAAAAGATGTTTTTCAGTAGTACGATACCTATGGTTCTTAGGAAGAAGGTGACTATACTCATCAAACACCATCTTTCCTAAACTTTTTGAATGACGATACTTCATCTTAGGGCCACAAATTGGACATGCAAATTTACCCTTTGTTTGAAGACCCGCAACAAATGGATTAATGTCAGTTATATGATGAGATTATTTAAAAATTAAACATGCACGATGATAACATTAATTTTTTGTATAGTTTTAAAGAGAAATATTAGAATGTTACATACCACAAAAAGGTGTTAGTCTAGGGGCATCATGAATTGTCCATAAAAGTATTCCACGGAATTTAAATTTATTCACCCTGATTGGTTTACATATGTCATACATTGTGATGCCAACCCATAAATTTAGTAGCTCGTCAATAAGAGGCTTGATAAATACATTCATATATTTAACCTGGTAATTACCTAATTGTTTCAAATTACACATAATTACTATAGGAATGATATCATGTAATATATATAAGTAAATAAATAAACAAAAGATATTATGCAAAAATTGAAACAAATGAAAATGTTACATTCAAAAAATTAATGTAAACAAATACATGGAACAATCATTGTCAATATTATGTGCTCCCTCTTTATTGACATCCAAGGAGGAATGTTATTGTTGATAACAAAAATAGGCCACACTGAGTAAATAGACCTAAGCTCTTCAAATGGATTAACACCATTAGCTTCCAATGAAAGCCTAACATTACGAGATTCATCTTTGAAATCTGCCCATTTTTCCTCAATTTCCCTAAATGCATAACCATCAACGGGCATTCGAAGAACACCATCTCCACTTATGTTACATGCATGGTAATCCATAAATTGTGTTATTCTTTCACACCTGAACAATCGATGCAAACGTGGAATTATGGGAATATGACAAAGAACCTTTCGAGGCACCCTTTTTGTTACTTGATCAGTTTGATATCTACTTATAAGACATTGCGAACATTCTACTTTCGAAGCATGTGGTCCATAATATATAATATGGTCATTAGGATATGCATGTATATTTTGATAATCATATCCAATGTCTTTCATAATGGCATGCAAACCTCGATATGTGCAAGGTAAAATATTTGACGATGGTAACTAAAATTCACCTAACAATCTACAACATAACAAATAACTATTTAATGTAAGAATATTAATCGTAAAAATTGAATTCTTATTTTACAAATTAATTAACACTAAAATCAAATAGAAAAAAATCAACATTTATATATAATATGAGATGAAACATATTATATACCTTAGGATCTGTGTCGTACAAGTATTTGACAAATTATTCATAATGTTTAAGTTCACTAGCAACAATGTAGAGGAGAGAAGATTTGCTCTTGATCCTTCATAAAGTCGTTTATTTTCCTTTTCTAGTAGAGGTTCATCATAAATACCAGCATTGTCCCCATCTTCATCCAGTTGTGAAAACAAATCTTGGATCATTTGATTTGTCCCATAATCTTCTTCCATGGGATCATTAACTTGATTTGTCCCATCATCTTCTTCCATGATATCCTCATTTGCTTGTTCATGATGTTCCTCAGCTTGTACAACATCATTTCTACTAATACTTGGTGCAATATTCTGCAGAAAGTTAGAGGGAAATTCTAACTTTATAATTACAAGAAGTCATGCAAAATTAGTGTATACTATAACAAACATTCAAACAATACATATACATATATATAATTTTATATAAAATTGACAAAATAAAAAATGATAATGAATATATAGCTAATTACCATGGAACGGTATTCATTTGATATGCCATCAATGTGCCCATATTTCCTACAATGTTTTGTAGCTGTTGCTAATAAAATTCTTACGGGATGTATGAGGTAACATTTTTGGCAAGGAAAATAACATCTACCATCACCCTTTTCACCCGCTTTACTTTTTTCCCCACCTCTAACTATATTCTGCGACATTCTTCCGCACGAAAATACCCTTTCAGAATCGTTGTAGTTATAGCAAGATTGTTGCAACACCTTTAAATCATCAAATATTTATAGGTCAATTTCAGTCACCGTCATCGCAATTGCAATGACCGTGACCTAAATATTTCTTTTTCTTTACGTATTTATTTGTTATATTTAGGTCACTTTGTCGAAGATGGGAACAGTTATAATGGTAAAGTCAAAGTTCATCGCTCTTGCGACGAACTTTGACTATATCAAATTAGACTTTGTTAAAATGTATAATGGTCAATATGGATAGTATCAAAAAGTGTAACGGTCAATAGTGAGCATCTCTCTTGTGAAGAAAACACAAGTTTGTCAAAATTGAGACAGTAGTCCACCATCTTGATTATCGTCGCAAAACATATGAAAGTTTGCTTCCATTGATAGAGCGACAAATACAGGGTGGATTTAGATCAAAATTGAAAAAATGAACTTTTTCTCTTGAATTTTGCAACGAAAGAGTACTTTTGTCTTAGGTAGTCGTCGCAATTTTTTCAATGTGTAGTAGTGAGAATTTTCAAAGATCCATCCTTTTGGGGGGCATACCATGGAGCACCACTACTCATACATCCCTCAGCACAAGTGTGTGTCATATCTTCCAATGGAACTGAAATTGGAGATACCATTCCTCCCATTGAGGCTTCTCCACCCCCCGACATCCCACTAATAGAAGAAATCCTACCTCAAGAATCCCCTAAGAACCCTACGACACCACTTATCCCTAATTTCACCCTTCCCCCTGGGTCAAATCCCTGTTTGGGAGATAGTCCCCCAAGCCGTTAATCAAATTCCCTTCTTCTACCCCCCACCAGGAGTACAATATTTCTAGGTAGCCACAATGCTTATCCTTCCCAACATGGTGCTCGCCATTCCAGTATGGTATCTACACTCATCCATGATGGTTCCTCAACCATCCCTCCCTCCCTAAATAGATGGAATCCTGATGCAGATTCCAACACTAACTTCGATGGAACCACCCTCACCCCCACTTGCTAGCACCACCACTACGGCTGGGGGCAAAAGGAAAAAGAAATATCCCATTGCTCCACTCCCTCCCTGAGTTCAACCTCCTTGTGCACTATGTGAGAGAGAGGGACACCCCACCAATAGATGTCCCTCTCTCCCCAAGTTACACAATTTGATACAACTCCCTCGATAAACCACCTCGCTCATCGCTCCACCAAGCACACCTAGTACTACCAACACGTCCCCTACTACAGGAAATAAGGGGTTGTGAACCAAATTCCCATGTGCCATCTATTCATAATATGGCCACTATACTCATCATTTCCCTGCGTTACCTCAGTTTCGACAGACACTCATAGAAGTACACCAAAGCTTCTAGAAAGAACCTCCTCCACCCATGTCATCAAGTACTCATGTCATTGACATCCATTATGTCATGACCTCAATCAATGAATGGATGAGGTGCCCCTACTCTCTTTGTGAATCACTTGATCATTTCACATACCAGTGTCCTACGATCATTGAATATAGGTGTCATCAAATGGCCCTTATCCAAAATATTCCAACCACCTCACTACCTGTGATGCAAGTGATCCCCCCTCTTCCTTGTCCAGATATTGTTCATGTCACCTCCTTTGAACCCACGTCACTTCCCACCCCTCTATGGTTCATGAATATATTGTCTGAGTATTTTCCCCCAAATCCTTCCAACTCTCCGGTAAATTTCCCTCAGGAAATCTTACCCCCAACCACAGTTTTAAACCCATAGTGTTTGGACATTTGGTTTATGTCAAGAATGCCATCTCACCATAGTTGTGATACCCCCTCTACATCTTCACCACCTGAAGACAATCACACGGTGAAAGTCACTAATGTTACTTCCCCGGATTCCCTATATTCTCACATTTTCCATTGCGACGAAGATATCCTAAAGGAACTAATGACCCTCAATTTCCCATGGAACATGCTCCATCATAGAGAAATTTTTCTCTCACAAGAAGCCTTTGACCCTCCTAGCCCAAGCTCCATATGTGCAATCGAAACCAAGGATTTTATCTCGTTAGTTCATATAGATTGGTTCAATAACCCTATCCCTGCTTCTAATGCTTTTGAAGAAGGAAACATGGCCAACATTTCCCCCACTATCAAAATTGACATTTCCATCAAACCAGGCATCATAGAGGAAATCACCATTGGCGCTGCATGCTCCCCTGAGGAACCCACAACTTACAAAGCTCTCTTTTAGGAATATCCGAATATTTTTTCCTGGTCATACATGGAGATTCCCGGCCTCTGACCTTCTATCGTCAAACATCGCATCGACACATGGCCAGATATCACCCATGTACATCAAAAGAAACACCACTGCACCCATCCTAAGCAGCGGATATCAAAGATGAAATTGACAAACTACGCACTGCCAGATTCATATACCCCATCACATATACTTCATGGGTCTCCAACCCCATCCCAGTTAATAAAAAACAGGGCATTATTTGCATTTGCACCGACTTTCGCGATCTCAATCATGCTTTTCCCAAAGACAACTTCCCAACACCTTTCATCGACCAAATTATCGATGACTAGGTCAGCCATGAGGCCTTGTCCTTCATGGATGGGTTCTATGGCTACAATCAAATCCAAATCCATCCAACATATCAGTATAAGACCACATTCACTACCCCATGGGGTACTTTTTCTTATCATGTCATGCCTTTCAGACTAAAAAATGTAGGTGTGACATTCCAATGGGTGATGACTTACGTTTAACATGATCTCGCTTGCATCATTCTCGCTTACATGGATGACCTCACTACTCGATCCAAGAAACAAACTCAACATCTAGATGACTTGCGGGTCGTATTTCAATGATGTCAACAGTATAATATTTGCTTGAACCCCCTCAAGTGTTTATTCTATGTCATCGTTGGATGCCTCCTTGGTTTTATCATCTCCCAACATGGCATCACTATGGACCCCCTCAAAGTCCAAGCTATCAGAGAAATTCCACCACCTCAGAATTTGCACCAACTGTAGAGCCTACAAGGCAAAGCCAACTTTCTACATCATTTTGTCCCATATTATTCCACTCACACGCATGGTGTCCTTCGCTTATTACGTCATGATATCCCATTTTGATGGGATGAACATGCCCAAACCTATGTTGACTATTTAAAAGCAGTGCTCTCCAACATCCATTTGATTAGTCCACTCAACTATGATCGTGACTACATCCTTTACTTATCGGCCTCAACCATCTCAGTAACAGGAGTTCTTGTCCAACTAGGGGATGATGGTCACAAGCATGTTATTTACTACATTAGCAAAAACCTTTCAGGACCACCCCTGATACAATCATGAGGAGAAACTCACCCTCATAGTTGTCCTTGCAATCCAGAAACTGTGTCATTGTATTTTTATTCACACTACCAAAGTCATGGAAGATTCCAACCCCATGTAGTACTTTCTTAGTCGACGAAAATTTAATGGAAAATTTTTCCAATGGATCTTCATCTTTCAGGAATACAACATATAGTTTGCAACTCCCAAAAGAAAGAAATCACGCATTCTTGCTGAACCCATCACGACATTTCCCTCAGATGCTACTAGTTCACCTTTCAACATGGATTTTCCTGACGAACACCTCTTCTACATCCCCTCGGATGACCCCTAATATGGCGACCTTATCGTCTACCTTCAGACATGAATGTTTGGATCTCACCTCTCCTGAGACGATCATTGGCGCATTTTCCATCAGGCCCCTCGATATCTCCTTATCGATGAAATATTATATCGACGTGGGTTCGAACCCATACTTTGTCAATGTTTGACCATCGATGAAGCCAACATAATCTTGAATGATTACCACAAAGGTTCCTACAGTGGCCTCCTCTGAGGGATGTCCACCGCCCAAAAAATCATTCGAGCAAGATACTTCTGGCCCACATTGTTTCATGACTTAATCCACATTGTGAAGCGATGTGGCAAATGCCAGCTTTATGCAAACAAAGCACGAGAGCCACCCACTCTTCTACATCCAATCATCACTGTTAGCCCCTTTTTCAAATGGGGCATAGTCTTCATGACTTGCAATCCTCCATCTAGCAATGGAAACAAGTACATCATCATGGCAGTCGATTACTTTACCAAATGGGTCAAAGCCATGCATACCTTCAATAACATCGTTGACACTACAGCCCATTTTTTCTTTAATCATGCCATTTCCCGCTTTGGAATCCCACTACATTTAGTCTCTGATCAAGGGAAACAGATTGAGAATGAGATCTTTGTTGAACTCTCCTCAAGGTTAGGATTCTCCCACAAGTTCTTCTCCCCATACTACCCCTAGTCCAATGGACAGGTAGAGGTTGTCAACAAAGTCCTTAAAACTATGTTGCAATGCACTATCAACAAACATAATACCAACTGACATCATATGTTGTTTTCAGTTTTATGGTCATATCTCACATCAATCAAA